>JAVSBS010001132.1:37767-56743 GCA_033124195.1 Coracias cyanogaster | reverse complement strand
GGGCGGGGGCAGCCCGGCCGCGGCCCCGGCCCCGGCCCCGGTCCCGCCCCGCCCGGCCCCGCCCCGGGGGCATTTAAAGGCCGCCCCCCCGAGGGTCACCCTGGGTCCGGAGCGATGTCGGAGGAGGCGATGGAGAACTACCTGTACGCCGCCTACCACCCCTACTACCGCTACCAGACGCCCAAGGGCAAGGGGGGGGCGGCGGGCGGCTGGCGGCCGAGGGGCAGCGGCTACTTCTCGGGCTACGGGGAGGCGGCGGCGGCCGCCGAGTACTTCGACAACTACCAGCGGGCGCAGCTGAAGGCCATCCTCTCCCAAGTCAACCCCAACCTCACGCCGCGGCTCCGCAAGGCCAACACCAAGGAGGTGGGCGTCCAGGTGAACCCGCGGCAGGACGCCTCGGTGCAGTGCTCGCTGGGGCCCCGCACGCTGCTGCGCCGCCGCCCCGGGCCCCTCGCCGGGCCGCGGCCCCGTGAGGCGGAGCAGGAGGGGGAGCAGGAGCAGGGCAGCCCCGCCATCACCAGCACCCGCGCCGTGCGCTTCCCCCGCACCATCGCCGTCTACTCGCCCATGGCGTCCCGCAGACTCACCGCCTTCCTGGAGGAGCCGGAGCCGCCGCAGCAGCAGGAGGAGGCGGCGGCGGCGGCGGCGGCCGTCGAGGAGGAGCCGGCCGGGCTGCGGGAGCAGCGGGAGGCGGAGGCGGCCGCCGTGCGGGAGAGCTGGGAGAAGCCCCTCGAGGGCGGCGCCGAGCCTCTGGGGCAGCGTCCGGCCGAGCCTCTGGGGCAGCGTTCCGCCGAGCCGCGGGGGCAGCGCCCGGCCGCCACCCCGGAGCCGCCGCCACCGGCGGTGCCGGAGGAGAGCCGGGAGGTGAAGGAGGCAGCGGAACCGCAGGCAGAGCCGCTGGCCGCCCAGCAGAAGCCGGAGCCGGCGGCGGGCAAGACCCGCCTGCGCTTCCAGGTAAGGGGGTGGCGGTGGGGCGCGGAGCGGGGCCCGGGAGGCGCCTGCCCCGTCGAGTAACGTCTGTCCCCGGCAGTTCCTGGAGCAGAAGTACGGCTACTACCACTGCAAGGACTGCAACATCCGCTGGGAAAGCGCCTACGTCTGGTGCGTCCAGGGCACCAACAAGGTAGGGTAGGCTCGGAGCGGCCCGGCCCGGCCCCCCCACCCCAGCCCGCTGCCCCCGCTGACTCCAGCCTCCCCTCCAGGTCTATTTTCGGCAGTTCTGCCGGACCTGCCAGAAGTCCTACAACCCGTACCGTGTGGAGGACATCACCTGCCAGGTAAGGGACCCCTGCTCTGCTCTGCCCGGCCCTGCCTCGGGCCGGGCCGTCCCCACCGACCGCCGCCTTCTCCCGCAGAGCTGCAAGCAGACGAGGTGCACCTGCCCCGTGAAGATGCGCCATGTGGATCCCAAGAGGCCCCACCGCCAGGACCTCTGCGGGAGGTGCAAGGGGAAGCGCCTCTCCTGCGATAGCACGTTTAGTTTCAAATACATCATCTGAGTGGGATGGGGATTTTGTTTGTTTGGTTTTGTTTAGGGGTCTTCTAGAAAACTGCAAGTAGAGCAGAAGTTTTTTTGTTGTTGTTGCTGTTGTTGAAGATTCTTAGTGAGGTGCAGCTAGGAAAGTACACAAATAAAAGTATTGCAAAGCATGCTCAAGTGATCAGGTGGGTTTGTGCCCGGCTTGGAGGGCACATTGCAATTTCTGTAACTTGCGTAAGGGAAATGCCTACAAACGGTGGTATTTTGTAAATTGGTGATGGTCTTGGCAGCAACTGACTCAGGACCTTGTAGCATCTTGGGTGGGAAAGGATGTCTGATACTGATCCTACCCTTAAACTAATCAAACTTTTGAAATTAACATCAAATTGACATCTACAGCAGGTAGTAGAGCATCAGTCATGAACTAAACACCTAATAGTATTCACTTAGTGCACACTTCTGTGTAGAAAGTCTCCTGCACCTGTGCTTCATCACTAGAATGTATTGAGAAATGCTGTGTGAAAACTAGGTCACTTCTACTGGTACAGCTGGTCTGCATTTAGCTAAGCTGGTGTTCTTGTAGACTGAAGCCAAAGAAAGCTTGTGGTTAGTGCATCCTTCTCACAGTTCTCACAAACTGCTGGGGAAGGGAGTCGCTGGTGTTATGGTCTCTTGGGAAATGAGTTGTCCGTCTTTACTTCCTCAAGGTTATCAAGATAAGTGACATTTCAAAGGCTCATAGAATGGTACTGCATCTGCCTGGCCTCTTGTACCTGCAGATGATGCACAAGAGCTCTGGTTTTGGTGGTTTATACTTGGCGAGTTTGATCTAGTTACAGTTTAGGTGTCTGCCACTGGGGAATGATCAAACTCCTGTACCCTTCTGGGGCTGGGTTTGCAACTAGGAATTGTACTTCTAGTGTTCAGTAGCAATGTCAGAACCAGCATGGTTACTCCCAGATGATGCTCACTGAGGCTTATTGGTGCTGTCAGTGGTGTAATGGCTTATGTAGGGACACCACACTTCAGCAAAGCATCACAAGCTGACTCTGGGACTACAGCATCACCAATTGAGCAGATTCACAAGCTAGTAAAACCTGCACCCTGCAAGTCCACCCTGTAGCCCAGGAGTTGGGTAAACTTTCAGGAAAACATACTTTTCTGAGAATGCTAATAAAGCTAATATTGAAATTGAGCATAATAATGCACAAAGTATTTTGTGAACTCCTGAGGTAGCTTCTGTTTGGAAAGACCACTTTATCTTGGCTGTACCAAACTTATTTGTGCCTGTACCCAGCTTATTTGAGACAACTCTGTTCCTAGCCCACGCTGTGTAATAGCTCCAGTGCCAGGTGGTCTCATGTCTCTAAATGGAAGCTAGTGCATGGCAGGGTAGGCAAACATTGTCCTTTGTACTGACAAATGTCTAGAGGAGTAGTGAGTGTTAATTCTGTAGGCTAACTCATCTTGCTGCAGATTCCTGATTTTAATGTGCCCCTTGAACTTGCTGCAGTAACTAAGGCTTAATGCTTCAGCACCAATTTACTGTCAAGTAACTTTATTTATTCTTGCTCCATTCATTATTATAGCAGCATGAGGCATTCTGGGAACAAGCAGACCTACCACCCCCAGGAAGGGGTACCATTTAATTTCATGCTTCTACCTGGAGCATTTTCCCCTGTCTTGCAGTAAAAGGAATATCCCTTGATTTACCAGCTATCCTTGCCCTGTTCAACTTGAAAAGTAAAACTGCAGCTGGGCAATTTTCTGTTGTAGATGCATGTATGTGCCTTGCACTCACCTGTAGCTAATGAGAAGGGACAAGTCTCCACCTGGAGGAGGAACACAGCTGAGGGCCCCCTCTGCAGCCACTACCCATTGTCTGCCCCAGCTTGTAGTTGCAGCTGTGATCTTGGATGTCTTTATTTCTGAGCATATTCCCTTCTAAGGATGTTCTTCAATGTTTTCCTGTTTGCCTTCCATATTCTAACAGCTGAGGTCTGTTCCTGGTGGATTCAGCGTGGAAGGCACACTGATCTGTGCACCTTGGTAATGAGTTTTGAGAATTTAAGCTCTGTGCCATGTCAGTATGAAGTCCTATGGCAACTCATAGGATGCACTTGATGGCTCATATTGCTATTTATACAGATGTCCTTGTGAGCATTGCTTTTGAGGATTAATTGCTGTGAATATGGTGACTTTTATGCAGTTATCAGTAATAGTCTAAAGTGAAGTTCAGCGCAACTTAAGAGTTGTTTTCCCCACTAACCACAGTCCAGGCAGCAGCTGCTTCTGTTTGGGAAGATGCAGAACAGGCCTAGCTGATCTGAGCTCTGTGGTGTGCTTCAAAGCCACTGGTCCAAACAAGCAGTTGATGAAGGCTCCAGATGTGATGAAGTGGCAGATCGTGGCAAAGAGCTGCCCTGCTCTCATCAGCTACTGCAAGGCTTGGAGACGTGGTGTGCAGTAGGCATCAATATTACACAAGCTTTCCTTCATCCTGTGGCATCCCTCAGTTCTGCAGTAGCTCTGTGTCATTCCCTTACAGAAATATATTCAATGCTTTTACTGCTTGATGCCAAAGTACAGTTCTGTATCCTCTTCTGCTTTACTGCTGTCACGTCCTTGACAGCGTACACTGTGTATCGTGGGCACTGGTCCCTAGACTCAGCAGAAGGAAGGAAAGCTACTCCTGACCTGTGTGATTATGCAAAGTGAAAAGGAACAGCCTTCATGCTGCCAATTCTGCAAAGATATCTTGAACTTGCCCTGTACAGCGCTCTTTTTTTTTTTTGTGAAGAGATTCTTTTGCGTGTTTGCTCAATCAGTGCTGTATTCACTGCATCTTACAGATATCTGATGTTTTGCTTGCTTCTAGACAGCTTTACCATAGCACCAGATTTGGCACAGACCTTGCACCAGGTAATAACGTAGGGTGGCAGCTTAAGCAATAATTGAGAAGTAATTTTGGAAAAGCTTCACAAAATTAAAGCAATATCAAAGACAGTCAGCTAGCATGATTCTGCCTCATAGGGCAGGTTCCACCAGTCACCATAAATGAAGGAGGGTGTATAACATAAGGAATTATGTCTGTAAACTCAGGTTTGAGTTTCATGAGAAATCCTTTAACAGCTTCAAAAGATACCTCTGAAAATGCTGTTGAATTGACAGGGTGTAAAAGGAAAAAACATCTTGGGGCACCCAGGCCTCTGTTGTCAGCATTTAGTCTGTTTAGCTAAAGTATTTAAACTCTAGCTTGTAAAAATACACAAAAGGACAGATACAATGTCTTTTATTTTTACAAAAAAAAGCTGGTAAAAGATGATGTAAATAAAAGTGTAATGCACCCCTAAATAAAACTACTTCTCCCCAGTAAATAATTATTAAATAATTAAGAACACCATCTACAGTACCACAAAACCATCAAAATAATTCAATTTTATCAGGGATAGGGAAAAAAGTACAGTGATTATGGATGTGCCTTGACCAGTTACAGAGCTTGTTAGGATAACATAACTACTGTCAGCAGTCCAACAGCGTGCACAGTGCCTTCAATTAATGCCATTTCAGCATAAATAAATTTCTAGTGGGGTCCAATTCCCCCAAAAAGGCAGAGCTAAGAATTTCAATTCTACATTCTAAACTCTGGAATTAGAGCCCATTAAAAAAATCACAGTGGGTAAGAGATGTATATAAAAATACTGGGTGTTCCTTTCAAATCACAGGAATCGTGGGACTACATTCTTTTTTTCTGTTTTGTTTTTTGTCTTTTTTTTTTTGTACAAAATGCTATTGGTTTTAACAGAATCCAGTTGGTTTTATGCTACAGACTTTTGACATGGAACTATGAGTATATTGCCTGTTTGCATGTTTTGGTAGTCAGTTTTTTTTTTCTTTTCTATATAGTCCCAATTCCTTAGGCTTGAGTCATGAGATGCATATACGTGCATTCAAACTCTTTGAACCCTGCAGGCTACTCAGAATGCAAGTAATGTATGTGACTACCGATAGGGAGAACCCCCCCTTCCCCTCATAGCTTTATACACCTACTGTCTTAACAGTGCATTGCACAGATTTACAAGAAAAATACTGGTTTTGCACTATACAGTTTCTAGAATATATACAGAGTAAAATAAGTTAACTTCTAAGGAGAATTGCTGATGGGCAGCATATATCTTTAATATACATTTTAAAGTCTCTGCAGGCAGCTACTTTTTGGTTAGTTGTTATCAATATTTGTAACATAAGCACTGATCAGAGAACTGAGCAGCATTCCAATAAAGTTAACAGATATATTATTTCTTTTAGAAACACTGGGAAATCCCAGTTTAAAATATTATTAAATGTCCTAACATTTACACACTATGAGGATTAGATCTAATAAAATAAAATTTCTTCAAAAATAATCTTGCAGCTCTTTTAAGCATGCTCTGAGACCTTATTTAACAATCATCCATACCTTCAAAAAACAACTGTCACATAGCCATACATTCTAACTCACACACATCATTTCCTTGTTACAGACAACAAAAGCAAGTAAAACATTGAGAAATCAATGGTTTTTGCAGTCATAAGTCATTCTACTCATGTCTGACCGCACATTCTTCATGATGTTGCAAAGTGTCTCAATTAGGTGTTAGTTGATGATTACATCTACTACTGCTGGAAAGCCAGGAAGCCTTGCAGGTCTTCAGCCAAAATAAACCAGCCTTGATTTTAGCCTCATCCCACCTGCGATATTGATTCAACCTTTAGAGGCTGTTACTGCAAACACCATTTACAGTTCTGTTACAACAGAAAAGAATGCATATGTATGCATTACATTGAAGCCCTTTTCCTTTCATGTGGTTTTTATACATAAGTTTAATTAAAAAAATACTACTGCCACACAGCTACTGTGTAGAAAGAGCAGTCAAGTAAGACGTTCACTTCAATTTTCAGGTTTTTACTTTTGATGAAACAGTTTCTTGCTGCGATGAATCTGTGTTGGTTGTCAGGACTGCTGGAGGTTTGTTTTTTTTTTTAATGAAAGGTGCTCAATAATAGTCTGAAGCGTCTTCATCATCAGTTCTTTTCTAAATGACAGCTGTTCAGAATCCAGTGCTCACAATATTTAGTCCTGGTTTGATTTTCCCTAGAAGCTGATAGGATTGCACCATGCGGAGAGACTCTCGAATTTCTAGATTAAGTTCCATCAGCTTTGAGCTGGCCTCGGACATATCTTGGTTGGAGCCTACTACTGCAAAGCTACCAGTTTGACCAAGTGTCTGATGACGGAAATATATGTGCAGCAATGTTTGAACTGGGTCATCTTCAGAACTGCCAAAGATGTCGTGGGGCCAAATAGATCTGTAAACACACAATTTGGATTTAAACTTTTTTTTTTTTTAAAGTTTAAATATTGATGCTCTTTAAACAGACATTTGAGAAGAAGACATAGGAAAATGCAAGAGAAATGTTTTTTTCTGCAGAGCCCTGATAGTTAACAGTATCTTCTCAGAGACAAATTCTAAAGAACAAGTATTACTAGAATTGTCTCTCTTTCTAATTGCAAAACATGTATGAACAAGCTGTAACGAAGCAACAATGCTTGTCCTTTTCAATAAGGACATCTAATAAGAGCTGGAAAAAATGTGGAATAGTGCCCATGCCTATCTTTAAATTAAAAAGGCCCATTAGCAAACTCAGGTCTGAAAGCAATCCTTAAGCACTTACCTGAAAGCCTTGACCTGTGCTACAGCTGACACAAACTCCTTGTTTCTCAGGGTTTCGATGAGAGAGTGAATGGCTGTTTCTGTGCTAGCCTGGGAAGCCTCTGCAATTTCAATTTCTTCGATACCACTGTCAGACGCAGCCTCAGCCTCTTTCAGACAGCTCTCCAAAAGAGCAAGCTCTTCAGACATATTTATGACCTAAAACAAAGATAAGAGTTATGGTTTCCAGTTTAAATGTATTTTCAGCCAAATTAACTTTCAGCAGATTAGACTTAGTTTTTTTCCTCCTCTTTGCAATCATAAATGAGAGGCAGAAAAGTACATCCAAATATTTGCTGCAGTTTAGAACTTAGAATAATAATAACAAAAAAACAAGCTTAAAAATTGTAGAATACAGTTAATCTAATGGCCCAAGCATGCGTGTCAGGTATTTGGTCTTTTCCCTGATGAAGTTTCCATCTTAGTTATTTTAAAATTTGCTTCAAAAATATACATTCCTTTTCTCCCCACATTACTTAATAACAATTAAACTGACAAGAATTAAACGCATTGGAAAAGTACAGCAGCCATTGTGTTACTACAGGGGCAACATAAATATGAAGAAGAAAATCTGGAAGACTGGTAAATCAGCAGAATAGCTGTAGTACAGCCAGTGTACGTAATACCATCTTCAGCTTTAGCTCCAGTGTGTGGGTGAAAGACAAGGCCATCGCTCAGAGTATAATTCTACATCCGACTGACTTAGGCAAGAACTGGGACTAGTGTGATGCTGACCTTCCACAACGTTTTCCAGAAAGAGATGAACTCAGCTTATTTCCAGCCTCTGCAAAAATCTGGACATCTCAGTGAGGAACATGCAGCATTTTTCCCTAAGCTACTCAAAACCCAAAGACACTCACCCTGCTTCTTCATTTTCATCCCTACTTAATCAAGCAAGACCAGGCCTATTTTTTTTTTTCCTGCTACCTCTATTCATGAAATTACAGACCCAGGGGAGAACTTTCAGACGACATTATTGATAGCATAACGTGTTCAGATTAACTCAACAACACGTATGTACCACGTGCACAGCTGAAGGATACATTTTACTTCTGAAGTTAGTATAACTAAAAATCAGGTATAAGGCATCTAGAACACATTACTAACTGCACGTATGACGGTGACTAAGGTTGCGGGTAATTTAATGATGGCTCAAGTGACACAGTCATATAAATCAGCTGGTAGCAAGCGATGGTGTTCACAATAGGAACTACTGGAGTGATGGAATGGGGCTTCATCACAGAACTGTTGATTGGAGGTGATGTGCCTTGATTGTAGCTTGATTAGAATACAACAGAAGCACTGAAATATTTTAAATCCTCATCACTGGACCCCCTGCATTCCTGTCTGTTTAAAAGCTTTCAAGCTGTACAAAAATCAACACACGATAATTGAACATCTCAGAAAATTCTTGCGAGTGCTAATTAAATCTTTTATTAATTGGCTATAGAACAGCTGGTAGCCTCCTTCAGTTTCTAAAAAGATGTCCCACTGATGGAATGTTATCAAAATATATTTTAAAGGGCTTGGCTTTAAAAGGTAAACAATTAGTAGCTAAATGGTATGGTTTTCATTACCTCTGCTTCTTTTTTGATTGTTTTTACTTGGCTGATGAGTTTGCAATAGGCTTGGAACAGAAGCAGCAACTGGAAATGCAACTTGTATAGCCTTCGGCACAACTCCAGCTCCTACAAACGTAAACAACATTATTATATTCAGGAAGTGCAAAACATCTACTATACAATACAAGAGACAATAAATGACAACTTCTTCAGTATAAAATGTGCAAAATTAAAAGTAGTTATTTGGTTACTGAAGAAAAAAAAGATTTAGAAGCTAATGTAGCAGGAAGCTAATGAAAAGCAGATGAAAGCTTCATTCAGTTCTAGATTTATAGGTTGCCTTTCTCACATAGGTTTAATGTTCACTTTTTAATAAGAAGTTACATTTCCAAGAAGGGGAGTGGGGTGGGATGTGAAGTGATTCAAAAGGCATTTTGAAATGTCATGTTCCAAGACAGAGTTTCATAGATCACTTACTTTGATTGTTGATATTTTACTGTTTTAAATTCAAGATCCAATATCCAAAAGAAGCAGTTGTGGTCTGTAAGTATGGAATCTTTCATAACCATTAATACAAATATGTAAGCACAGTACATAACCTGACCTGAGCTTACAACTGCCTGATGGAGTATGGGGAGACTAATTCCATCTTAGAGGCAAGAACAATGTTTCCTTTATAAAAGGTAGCTCTGCTTCTATTTTAGAAAATACCACATGATGTATTCTTAAGGAAATGAAACAGCAGCATTAAATTATGCACTGTCTTGCTTCCATTTTTATGCATCTAAAACACTGGTCAAAGTGCAGGCAGTGTTAATATTGCTTTACATACAGACATAAAAGCTAGTGCTAATGGAATAATCTACAACATTCTACTAAGTACAGGATCCTATTATCTACAAAGGACCAACAGTTCAATGGGTTAGATGATGTAAAATTGAAGCACACAGCTTGTCTATGACAAGACATCACTATGTCACAAATGGACGAGACAGATGAAGACCAGTTTGGTGACTGGCATGGTTAAGTATTTGATAAATCAAGGACTGTCACTTACTGCTAGAATTTCCATTTGCTAAGCAAGAAGATGAGCAGGTCACAAAAATACAAAGAAAGAAAAAGAGATCAAGAATTAGTGTAGGAAATAATTTTAATTAGGGTAAAAGATGTCCCAGGTAAAATGGAGGAAGAAATACAAGTAACATGCTTCAAATATACCCTGAATGGAAAAAACAGACTGAATTTGAAGTGAAATTACTTGCTGCTATACCTAAGGAGAGAGAGCATTGGCTTTGTTGTCCCACAACATGAGTAACACACTCCGCTTACAACCCTGTCTGGTCTTCATACATTGTGTAGTCTTAAAGGTATGCAGATTTAAGGAACTCAAAACCAAGGACACTTAGGTCTGAACGTCTGTACAATGATTCTCATTTGTTCTGTACCACTATAGTTTAAGCAAAAAGAATTCCTTTTAAAACCTGAGATGTAATGTTAATTAGGATTCTGAATCAATTTAGAAAATTCTTGGTTTTACTAAACTCAATTCTCAACACCTCATTGTGAGACTTCTGTGATTTAATTGCACTTGGCTTTTACAAGCTATTTCAGAAAAACATTTGGGGAAGAGGGCCAGGGAGAGAAATAGTCAGAAAATATAGTTGTCAGACTAGGGACAGGAATTTCATTTCTGTGCTTTGTACAGCTAAGTGTATTGATGGCATTTAAATAGGTACAATGGTCATAGTAACATAGGAAGATGCAACCGATGTCCAATCCAACAGGCAGAAAGCAGCTGAGCTTTACTAAGCTTACAGTGTATAACTTATTATATATATCATGTATAACTGTGCTTAACAGACTATAAATATTGCATGTTTTTGTGCTGTACTCTGTGCTATCATAAACACAGCACAATTATTAAATAAGCAAAAACTTCTGATGCACAGAACACTGCAAAGAGGTAAGATGTTGAACTGCTGAAGTCGACAAGAGTTTGATGACTCACTTTTCTGAAGCACAGAGGATTATACTTTGAGGAATGGCAGGGCTGGTTATTGAATATTTTTACTCATTGCGTTCCAGTGCTCTTTAACCCAAGTCTCATTACTGTAAGTCATAAATAATCTCCCCCAAATCACACCTTGATAGTTATTCTAAAAATTCAAGAGACGTTTTCCTTTAAAAATGGCTTTTTACTGCTTCAGTGTCTTTCACATACTTGCTCACTTGAGAAATAATCTTATTTTTCTACTTGCCAGTCCTGTACAAACAGTGTAGCCAGAATCCAGATGCATTTTCAGGCTTGCGTGTAAGTACTAATAGCAAAAATCCAATAATTAGATTTACTTTCAAGTCTGCTGGCAATGCACGAGCCAGAACACAATTCATCTCACTATTCCTTAGCTGTACTGACCACAGTGCTAGAAATTAGTAAGAAAATCTTATTTGTGTTAGTGAATGAAAAATATCTGTTGGATGAAGCAGCTCTGTTTTCCTGAGCAAGACAACACATATTTTTAGCATTAACTGGTTGACTACATAGACTTATCAGCCCCACACTCCATTTATACAGACTTTTGAAACAATGATCTTACACTTGGTAACTTCTCAATCTCCTTCAAGTCACTATAAGTTTCTGTGAATAAATTTAGAACTGTAAATTGCATATATTTATGAAGCAGGATAACAGGACTCTGCCTTCTCAATGGATACTATGTATTTAAATGATTTTTAACTGAACCTGCAAGTGTAAGGACCATGTAAAGAAAAAATTGTCCGCGTGCCTTGCAGGCTGGGATTGAAAACTGAAATCAAAACAGGTCCCTGCAAATAGGTGAATGGTCACATAACTCCTTTTCAGAGGCTATGTTCAAACCCTGCAGAAAAGGAGAACAGACAAAACTGCCTCACTTGGAATCCTGGCTTCTCTCCGTACAAGCTGCAGGTGTCTTTTCCTCCATTTCTTATTTTCCCTAGCTAGACAGTAGGAACAGTAACATTTACCTTCATGGCAAGAATGGTTATGTTCCAACAGTTAAATGTTAGAACAATTTCTTGGTGTACATAAACAACATTATAAATATGGACTAAAATACATAAATGCTGCTTTTTTATTAATATATAGAACATTTACTGTATTGTAATAGTAAACATTACCTATTTTTCAATATGTACCAGCCAGTATGCAAAGATGTAAACCAAGTGTAAAATACACTAAATTCTGTATTCACAGGCAAAGCAAAAATCCTCACAAATGGTAGCAAATTACTTTTTAAAATTACCTATGCTTATCCACATTAACACTTTCTTTAAAATGTGCAACTTGGATGCAATATAAAAATTTAAAGTATATTATCCCATTTCACTACTCTAAAAACTCAGATGCATTTTGTGATTGAATTAAAAGAACTCCCAGTATATATGAGAGCAAATGAAAACTCTATAAAAGAAACCCATGCACACAGTAGATATTTCTGTTGCTGGACACTACATTTTCAGCAGCAGAAACATGACTAAGTGCATCAATGACTAGAGTTTGATTGAATACATGGAATAAAATTCTTCCTTTTTCACCTTGGATTTGGAATTTTTGTCAAAATGTGCCTGTGAAAAGGTAAGTTCATCTGCTACCTGCAATTCTGCTTTCTTACATCTTTCACTGTTCTTACAGGACTCTAGATGGCAGATTCCTTCTATCTCCTAATGACAGGTTTTGGATTTGCTGTTTTTATCTATAGTGTCAATATTACGCAGCTTTTGTTTTAAGGAAAAAAAAAGTCCTAGTCTACTTGGCGAAAAGCTATCATTTACTAAAGCAATTAGTAATATTAAATATGGATGACTGCCACGCAAATGCATACAAAATATTGAACTAATATTAATAGGTTACTTCACCTATTGTTGTTAGATGATATTTTGACAGAAGTGTTTAATGAGATTTTTGCCATGCTGCTACTTTACTCCCTGTTCCTTCCCACCCAAATAATGGCTCCTGAAAGGTCATACATATTTATATAGTAGTAATTATATTAAGTTCAGTAGGCTTTTGGCTAGACAGCTTAACTGAGCATAGAAGCAGAATGCTAATCTTTTTTCCTTCAGAAACAGCTGCAAAAAAGCAGACTTGCTGGTACACAGATGCTATCTAGTCTGCTTATCTACTCGGTGTTATTAAGTTTAGAACCCAAGAAGGGTTGCCAACTTTTATTAAAAAGAGCCCTTTTTATTAGACCACTACTTCATAGGAATCTGAGTTTCTAAAAGATAGGATGATAACTGAAATGAAAAGCTTTTCATACATTTTTAATCTCTGCAAATATTGGAATTTTTGTGCAATAGATAGAAAGATGTTTTTTAATCTCATATTCAGAGACTCACAAATGACATACACCTACCTGGGCATCTGTGTTAGTGCCATGAATACCATCATCAGTACCAAATGTTCTTTTGCAGTCTTCTAGCCACTGCAAAATAAGTATTAACAAGATTAAACATCTTCTGAAACAAAGCAACCTGAAGGCTCTGCTAAAGCTGCGTAAGACACTTTATCAAGTCTTGCACATTCTCAGACTACATAAGAAATTGTGATATGAAATCAACCATTTACCAATGTTGTTTCCACTACAGTTTCTACTCTGATACATCACTTCGTAGTTTTTGTTGTGTTCCTTCCATTCTAAATTTCCTGTAGCCTTCATTACCTCAGGTTGGATAGTATATTTTAGCATAAATACCAATCTGTGATTAAATTTGGGTACTGTTTACTGAGATGTGTGGGAGGGTGGAGGCAGAAAAACCCCTTTCATTAAATGAGATCATATTTTCTCTTTACTTGCTGCACAAGGTTTACACCAACATGATTTCTCAGACTTTAAAATATAGCACTCATTCAACATTAGACAGTAAGCCTGTTAGATTTCTTTGGACTGCTTTAGAAACAGAAGGTAATAGAGCTCTCCTGTGTAACTAGATGCAAAGGCAGGTTTTCCTGGATGGAAAGAAAAAAAAAAAAGAAAATTCTTCAATAGGAGTTTAGCATCACCTCCAGTTCATATAAGCCAGAGAGATGACGTATTCTCACATTATACAATGCAAACATGCAGATTCCACTCTCCTGCATGAATACAGGGCTGTATTTAACCCCAGTTCCTGTAGCAGACCAGTTTATTAATTTCAGTGGGTAATCTCTTCTTCTAGTTTTAACCAACCATGCAAATTTAAAAGAGTTAATATAAAGCATTTGCAGAATCAAATATACTATTATTGGACAATACAACCTAAGCATCTCATCATCACAGTGTCCAGCCTATTTTGCTGTACAGTGCAAACAACTGCAAGCATGAGGTAATTCAGGTATTACTGAAATGGGAACGCATCATGTTGAGATAAAGTGCAGATTATCTTCTGAAATGAAGAATAGGCTCTATACATCCAAGAAAGAATAATTTAGCATACTGTGTGCTTGATATCTGGAGTCTCACAGGAAATCTTAGTGACCTTTTTCTAACCTTTATCTGATGCAAGAAAAAGAAAAATGTGATTTCCTATCTGCTCAATTTAATAAAGGTTACTTAGTGAATTAACTAGGCCTGTGTGCTTATCAAGAGGAGAAATGGAATTCTCTAAACACCGTGGTGTCAGTTTCAATTAGTGACATGGATACCAATGTACACAGCAAATCTCATTTTTCTTTTTATCTGACAGTATCCATCAGTAACAATGGAATAGTTTTGTACTGGAACAACAGCATCAGCAATTGGGAAGCTGGTATTTATTTTTCTACGTGTTTCTATGAAAAAAGCCATTGGGTTTTTTTTAATCTGCAATAAAGTCGTTATGTGTTCTGCCTTAATACTTTCAGATTGAATAGGATACATAGCCCAATTGCCTGCAATAACAGAAATTCAGATTTGTCTCGAGGAAGTCTCTTTCAATCATTCCAGAGTAAGAAAACCAATAAAATAGATCTGAGAAGTAGCTTTGACAGATTCTTAGTCTACATGTACTATATAACACACTCCAAAAGAAATTGAGGACCACCAGCTGAAGAAATGGTTTTTAAAAAAGTTTTAGTAAAATAAATTATGACATAATTAGTCAGTACTTCTAAATTAATGCACTAAATAAATACTTAAATAATGCACTAAATTAGCTAAATGACATGCTATCAAAAGTCAGAAATGACTGGTCAAAGCTATAAATTTCTTCCTTCTCAGGACTACTTTTTTCTGTTTATAAATTATTAAATAAAAATAAAGCCTTGGCAAAATGCTCTCAGTTACTTCAGAACAAATCGTTTCACCCCCTGAACCTTTTTCCTGCTCCAGTCACTCAAAAATCCTGTGGCAGAAGACAGGCTGACATTACAGAAACATGTTACTGGACACCCTTCTGACAGCAGCACTACAGAAAAACAACACTCTTTTGCTATGATATAATGACAGAGGCCATCAAACTGACACCCATATTCCTTTATTGAGTAAAATAAAATGCACAAAACAAGCTCTTAATATCCAGCATGGATTTGCGTGATATGATACATGGCAGTGCAAAATTAGGTAAAAATACGTTAAAGTGAATTCATGGCCATCTGAAAGGAACATAATTTTAACTCATCATACTTTGACAAATCAACCAAACAACACCATTTGTTATTGCTATGATAAACTGTAGGCTAAATCAGGAGTTTATATACAGAGAATTCCTCTATATCAGTTTGGATAGTCACCATTCTAAGTACACACACACACACAACCCTGGGGCAAATCGGTCAGCCTCTCTGTGCCTCAGTGTTGCTCTCTCAAACGAGGAATAAAGTGCATTATTTTCTCATAGGACTGATGACAGCATTACGCATTGGAGATGGTCAGACATTAAATATTACATCGAGTAAGGTAATCTTAGTCATTACATGACCACTTTGTTTCTGATTAAGCCTAAATGACAAAATGTAGCTCATTATATTAGACCTCATGAGTAAGTTCACAAATAAATTGTTATTACCACAGAGCAGGGCAAAAAAAGCAGCAACGCTTTAGCAGAGATGCTGGCCTGGATCCTAGAAACAGTTCCTCTACATTAACAGTACTGTGTGACATACTTCAGCATTGGTTTTGAGGAAATCACATTTCTTTTGAGATCCTTTCCACAAAAAAAGTGGATGTCTGTTCTATTCAACAGAGGAGCTGTCAGCAATCTTTGCTAGACAGAGGCTATTATTTCCTAATAAACTCAGCACGATCAAGAAACATGGAGCCACTTGTGCTGCATAATAGAGCTCTGCCAAGATGTCATGCCTTGAATTCTGGTTCTGTTTCACATCACTGAAACTTCCCTATATGGTCATTGTCATGGCCTCACAGGCTGCCGAGATCAGTAAAAAGTTCCTTCAAATGCATATTTAATTTTACTCGGAATCATTTTCTCTCTACAGCAAAAGCTCCATACATTCTCTCTCTCCTGTACTTGCAAAACTGACTGTGTATCCTTGTTTTCTTTTGGTTCCTGAAATGGAAATCTTACCTGTTTCAGTTTTCTGAAGTTAGTATCTTCATTCCTGAACTTCACACAAAAGTTCAAAAAACCAAATACACAGACTCTTGCTACAGAAATTTTCAACTTTTAAACTTTGCATTTCTTTGCGAAAGGATATAACCAGTAACATATACCTTGAAAGTGAAACTGTATTATTCTAAATAACTGATGTGTCAGCCTCAATGGGATCCAGGTGCAGAATGAGAAATGTAATTTATGTGTCTATGTATGCCACAGCTGTTTAATCCCTCATCACAGTCAGTGGAGATCTAGTCAACAAGAAGTCTAAAGATCTATTTAGCTGAGCAACAAGTCAGTATCTATATTAGGATAAAGTGCTGTCTTGATTTCTTTTATTGTATTGATTTGATCCTTAAATACTATCAGCATTAAGGCACTTAATTCAGATATAGTTATCTGGACATGACTTCATCTGGAGGTGAATCCCAACCTTCTAGTCTAATAAAATAAGCAAGAACGTTCATAAAGAAAAAAATTACCATGACTTATTGGTATCCATATTAAAAATACTTGAATATTGTTAAAGGAGGATTTTAAAATTAGGAATACACTTTTCCCAGTGCTAGTGCATTTGTGTAACATTATATATTCCTCAGCACAAGAAAGACATGAACCTGCTGGAGTGAGTCCAGAGGAGGGACAGCCACAAAAATGGTCAGAGAGCTGGAACACCTCTGCTGTGAGGACAGGCTGAGAGAGTTGGGGTGCTCAGCATTGAGAAGAAAAGGCTTCAGGGAGACCTTATTGCAGCCTTTCAGTACACAAGGGGGGCTTATAAGATAGGGACAATCTTTTTAGCAGGCCCTGCTGTGACAGGACAATGCGTAATGGTTTTAAACGAAAAGAGGGGAGATTTAGACTAGATAATAAAGAAGAGATTTTTCACAGTGAGGGTGGTACAACACTGGCACATGTTGCCCAGAGAGGTGGTAGAAGCGCCATCCCTGGGAACATTCAAGGTCAGGTTGGATGGAATGCTGAGTAACCTGCTCTACTTAGAGCTGTCCCTGCTCATGGCATGGGGGTTGGACTAGATGACCATTAAAGGTCCCTTCCAACCCAAACCATGCTATGATTCTATGAAAGTCAATTTCAGAAGTGCATGCAAAAATTAATTACACATAAGAAAAACCTCAGGTTCAGACGATATACATAGAATAGTAGTAAGAAAAGGAAACAGGATTTTATTTCAGAATTTTTTCCCCACAGTTTACTTCTCGATACCCACATTGAGAGAGAAAGACTTGTAACATTTTCTTGACGAGTAGGTTTTTTGTTTTGAAATATGAAAGACTCACCTGTTCTGCTGCCTCTCTTTTGACATTATAGGTATCCAAGTGTTCCTGGAGCTCTAGAACACTGAACTTCAATGTTTCTAGCAGACCACAAGACATTAGCTGGAAGATAAAAGCAACCACCTGTGTAACAACTGACTATAACCCATATAGTCTAATATCTAAACTATATAATATGAAATTCCAAGTCCACATTTGGAAAGAAAATAAAATTCGGATTCATTGTGTACAGATAATTCGTGACACCTTTGAGTTAGTAAACTAACACGTGTAGCTGTATCAGTGAACAACAGTTTTGATTCCAAAAGAAGAAAGGCAGTGCCTAGTTAACATCTGAAAGAGGGATTTCAAAGGGATATTTATATCTTTCAAAAAGAAGAATAATATTTGATATACGCACAGCTAGTGTAAATAAAACAGCCTGCAGCAGAAAAAAAAGGAGCCTCCTGTAGCAACTTAAGGAGTGTCTGTGAGGGTTACTTGCCCTTCTCAATATACAAACTACACTACCAGCAAAGGCTTCAGTCTGGAGGAACTCAGGAACTGCCAAAGCAGGAACCTTTGGATATTTGAAGAATTTCCTACCGTTAATGACTCTGCCTTTTTCAACATAGTGTCAAAATATCTTTCTTTTCCTCATGGGCTGCTACCTCAGCTTTGCTCCACACCATTTCCCATTTCTCCCTGTAGTTTTACTTCCACTTAGGCTTTTCTTACTAATTCTTCTATTACTTCCCATAATAATCATGCCTCTAACATGGCGCTTCCTCCTTCACACTGGTCACCCCTTGCACATATCAAGGGCTCTGAACTTTTCTCCAATCTCTACTACCTGGTACCTCTTGGCCAGCTTGAAAGTGGAAGCACAAGACTGTGATCACCATATTGTGGCACTCCCAAATCTCCCCTGAACCTGTACTTTGATGTAAAAGGGCAGCTTTCTGCTGAAAATTACTTTCTGAATGAATCAAAGGTCAAATTTGAATACAATGCCCATCTTGTACATGAGTAGACATCATGAAACCAAAGATTTGTGCATGAATGTTATTTTGGATTAGTCATTCTTTCTTAATGAGAAGTAATCTGATAAACAAGTAGGTTCATTTCCATGAAATTATTTGGAGAGGAAAGTTTTATCTACACAGTATCTGCCAATGTAACAACACTAATGTGTGTATGTACATACACTGGCACATACACACAATTCTGTATACTTGTCTGCATCTGTATTTATTGTTCCTTTTAAAAATATGTATTTTAATCTGTATTTTTACTTATTTATTGTTTGAAATGCACATGCTGTCCTGGCTAGACAGTAACATAACT
>JAVSBS010001132.1:0-37667 GCA_033124195.1 Coracias cyanogaster | reverse complement strand
CTCTTTGGGGCTTTATCATGAGCAAATTTCTTCATTTGGCTAATTTCTACTGCTTTTAAAGTGGCCTAAGTTAAAAAAAAAAGTCATTACACACAGTTCCTTTGAAATGCACTATCTGTATCATGCTTTTTTAGTACCCATATTCTAAAGAGAGAGTGTAAGAGCAGAACCACCCCTTAACACCAAGGAAAAAAAACAGGTCAGGAGAAGAGTCTCACACCGGGTCAAGACCAAAGATCCGTCTATCTCAGTCTCCCATCTGACAATGGCTAATCACAGTTGCTCAAGGAAGGGCAAAATGGGGCAAGTGTGTGGTGATCCACTTGCTCCAGAATGCTTCCTTAGCCTCTGTCAATGTGCTGTTCTGCATATTCAAAAACCTATCCAGGGTTATTTCTTTCATGAATCTCCTCAGTTGCTTTTTGAAAACATGCACAAACTGTAAAAAAGGACAGAGTTTCACACTTTGATTATATATCACATGAAGGATCACCTATCTTTGCTTCTGTATGTTTTGTAAGTCACTGCTAGCTTAATTTGATCACCCTTAACATCAAATAAGACAACAATACAATGATTTCTATGACATTTCCATGATAATCAAGACATCTATGAACAGATTTCTCTCCTAAGGGGCTGAAAATTCCACAATCTTTGTGATCTTTCTTAAAACCTTTTATCTGTGAGCAGGGGACCAGAATAGCCCCAAAATTCAGGATGTAGGTATATTTGTGATATGTACATTAGCTCAATGATGTTTTCTGGTTTGCTGTCTCTTTTCTTAATTATTCTAGAATAGCTATTTTTGACTGCTGACTTTTCAAATTCATATTTATTACAACCTAAGATTTCAACTTGCATAACAACAAACAATTCAAAGCCTTCACCATATATTTGTAGCTAGAATGTTTTTCTCATGCATCATTGAATATATACATAACAATACAATTAAAAAAGGCAAAGTTGCTGCTAGATAAGCAGTCTTCCATTTTCTTCTCTGTGCAAATAATATAGTATAAATGTGAAAAAGCAGGGAAGTTGAAGAATAGCATGGGAATTTAAGTGATATCCAGTACCAATAAGTTCCCTTACTGTTCATTGGTACAGCTGGAAGTTATTTTTGGAGATGATGCACTTCTCACTTTTGTTTTCAAATGCTTATGATAAATAGCAGTTATGCAACATTTTAATTACTTTCTGATTTCAATTATAAAAAGCATCTTCTTTATTTACATCCCAAAATTATTCAGATGTTCAATTAGTGACATTAGAAAGCAACCTTTTAAAAGGCAAAAATATAATTAACACATTTTACTTAAACCTTTGAAAATCTTCCTGAGTATTGCTATTTTCCAAATGTTAAAACATCATTTTGTATGTTATGTAAAAATGTTTAAGCAGACAGATATTTCAACATGCAAATTTCTGAGATTTTTACCGTTTCCGCATCCACAAAGACTGTTGGACATTCTGAACATAACATCATCACTTCCAGAGAACTTTTGAATTTTGTCCCAATGCGCTGTAGACTTTCTCCCAGAAAGCTGACTGAATCATTCGTTATAGATACAAACTTTCTTTGAATGGTCTAGAAATCAAATCAGAAAAACATTTATTTGACATTGTATTTTACTACCCCTCCTCCTCTGGCTTGCAGTACTGAATTTGCTCATAGCTCACATGGCATGTTGCCTGTAAATAAAATGGATTAATTGTGCTTCTCCACCCCTGTAAGAAGTTGCAATGAATAATGTACATCCAAGTGGTACCACTTTGAAAACGTAACAAACCCATCTGCTACACACAGGGAGAAGGGAGCCAGCAAAATTAAGCCCTAGGCATTTTGTGTTGGATACCAGATCTATAAGGTAAATACAGTGAGAGGCACTGAAAACTTCTGGCTTTAGTGGATCTCCTGGTGTTTCAATCACTTCCCTGCAGAAAAAACCTTTTTCTCATGTGATAGATGCAAGATAAATTCATTAATGTTTGTCATGCTGTGATCTCACAATAATGAATCCCACAGAAAACCCAGGAGGAAGAAATGAATTCTGTAATCAGCACAGAACCTGGGTAACGTTCAGAAAATAAAAGAAGGGACATAAACTGAACTAAGAGCTTAAAAGAAACACTGAACTGAGTTTATTTGAAATGTTTTTTTCTTTTTCCTGAGTAGAATCACTCTTAGACAATGAATACAACAGATATCCCACAGAAAAACAGGATATGATTATATAACATTCTTATAGTAATGTGGGGGTTTTTGTCTGTTTTTTATTTGCTTTCTAAGGCTTCTTGCCACCATAATCTTGTGGCTTTTGCAGTTATGGAGGGGAAGAATATATTTGAAATCAGGAGGAAAGGATTTCCAACAAACAACCACACACTGGCGATTCACTGACCTGAAACAATCTTGAGAACACGTGAAATGTATAGACAGCACAAGATCCATCTGTATCTGACAGCATTTGATTGACGTGGCAGCGCCAGGCTTGCTCTTCATCATCGTATGCCACTGGTTGGAAAGCTGCCAATATGGCAGAAAGAAATGGTGAAGGAGGTGGGGAAGTTTGTACTTCTGGGAAACCATCCTGTTCTTCTTCATCTTGGCTATGAATAACAAACAACAGAAATTTACTCCTCAGTAAATTTTTCAGGACAAAAACCCCTTCATTTTGGTAAAAAGAAAAGGTAAGGATTTGGAATTCAGAATACTGTTTTGTAAAATAAATAATAACTAAGGTAACTATGAACCAAGAAAAGAGTAAAGAATAAAAAACTCCCGCTACTACAATATAAAAACCTGTTTATACTCTCACATACCTCCGAAGTTTATTAAAACATCTTATTTCTATGCATATCTACAGCCAAAGGGCTATCTGCAGGTTATATATAGCTATATACATGACATAAAGCCTGGTATTATTTTTTCTTGCCCCAAGTATCTGAATTAACATTCAAGTCTTCAAATTTTTATTCATCTAAACATATGGCCCACCACAAATTTTAGCTTTCCTTCAGAGACAGACAAGAGCTCATTGTAATACTATTTTACAACGTTCTTAAGTAACATCATAAGTGAAGGAGATAGATGGGAACACTTTCATTTTTACGGGCAATCAATTTAACGAATTTTTGTTCAAAGAGCATTCTGCAGTCATACTTTCTATTAGGCGTCAAATATCCAATAAAAATATCAAACTATAAATTAATCAATGCTACTACTTACAATTATTAACTTAATTGCTAAATTTTTCTGTATTACAAGGAATGACACATTTTGACAGTTCTTCCTGTATAATTGTACTTACGTAGCAAAAATACATGTGGGAGGATTCCAAGTGCAGGTAGTTTATTAAAATAATTTTTAAAACACACACCATTTTTCTCTCTAACAACCCCATTCACAGCAGCATGAAGTATACCTTAAATAAGACCTAATGATGTCTTAAACAAAAAGTTTGGTGCTGCTTTTAGATATATTCTTTTCAGCAGCACAAAGCTCAATAGCTAAGATGCAATCCTTTTGAATAGCATCTGTAAGCAAAGCTTTAAAAAGATTTTCAGATATTTTCTAACTAATTATCAACTCTATAAACAATCACTGCTGTTGCTCTTCAAACTAGAGCTATGGGGTTTTTTTGTTTGTTTGCTTAGTGTAAATAAACTTAGATTTTTCGGTTGCACATTAGGAAATAAAAGGCTATTAATGCCTTTAATTCTTGCAAGGCACATTGCAGTAGGTTGTGTGTGGGATTACAAGATTCGATTTCTGTCTCTATCCCAGTAGAACCTTCTCAAGTGACCTGGTCTTTTACAGCTCCAGTTGTGTCCTTTCTGTAAAAGGCTCCTTAAATGATTCCTCTGACAGAATATACACTAAATTGATGTTCATCTGTTCACTAAGTCTATGTATTATTTCATTCAAACTTCTGAATGAATTTTAAGTATGAAAAAGCCTATGAACAATTTTGATTTTGGGAGGGTTTGTTTTGGTTTGGGATTTTATTGTTTGTTGTTTGGGGGCTTTTTGTTTGTGTTTCTAATGTGATTGATTGTGGGTTTTTTTGTTTGTTTTCCTTCCTTCTTAGACTTATCTTCAAGGGACTTAAGAGTTTCACTTTAAATATGACTCAACCAACTACGACTAACTATAACTTTTCTTCTCAATAGTTATTTCTGCTCCCCATATTAAAAAAATGAAAAATGTTATTTTACATTAAAGTGTCTTAGAAATACACAAGAGACTGATGAAACTTAACACTGAAAATAAACTTTGGGCAAATTAAAACTGCCCTGACTCCTACATGAGCTTTTATAAAAAAAAAAAAAAAATTAACATTTTTGTCCTGTCTTTGGGTGCCAAAATAAGTTCTGCCATAATTCACAGCAGTTCAAGGGCTTTTCCACATTATACTGCTTGCAGCTGGTGGCTGCCAAGAAAAAACTCCAAAACACCCTCTGACCTCTTTTAACATTTCTATCCTACCAATGGTGATGAAATGTGCTAGATTTCTTTTATTCAAGAATTCTCATCTTTTCCTGCATGGCTGTCTTCCCTGTACCAGAAACAATTGCTGATCTAAGTACTGAGTTTATTTGCTACAACAGGCAAAACCAATCAATCAGTATTTCAGATGCACAAAACATCATTTTAGGTGGGATTTTTGGAAACCCCCCCCCCCACCATAAGAAAGCCTACTCCATTTGATTAATGCACTAATAATATGTAATTTCTGTTACTTAGAACCAATATTAATCTTACCTAGACAAACCAGAGAAGTCAGCTTCTTCTTCTTCACATCTCTCATCTAGCTCTTTCAAAGCAAGGGTGACATCCTCTTCACAGATAGATTCAGAATAGCTCTCAGGAGCTCCTGCCTCTGCCAGTTCTGGGGTCTCTTCCAGCTCAAGAGATTCATGACAGACCAGACAGTCTTGTTGTTCTTGTAGTAGATATGACCCAGTGTCTTCACTAGCAGTGCTAACCTGTTCATCCCGTACTGCTGAACTGCCTTCCTGTGAATCGAACATACTTTTATTACTTTTATCATCAGGGCTCATGTACACTTACCAGTTTTTTATTATGGTAAAGTAACAGAGTTATAAAAAATTGTTTACAAATATCCATTTATACTTGATGCAATTTTACTTGAGTAAAGACAGTCTACTTGTAATGTTTATAATTTCTTGGTTAATATTAGTACCCTAGAATATGACTTATTATTTATAGCAAATACTATTTCTCAAATACAATCAATTAAATCTGTTAAGAGAATACTCCCAGAAAAATATCTGCAAGTAGCCTCAAACATACTTAGATCACAACAAACACAATCAAGACTTTCATAGTTTATGTTTCTACGTAAGGATTAAAATGACTGCCTCATGCTTGCCTTTAGGGTCTGGAACCAATACACAACATTTCTTCCCCTTTCTGCTCTCCATTTTAAGAAGTTTCTAAAGCATAATTGAGCAACAGGGTAGCAGATGAACAAAAGAAAAGCGACACTCCACTATTTCTATGATTCTGCTATTAGTGTTAATATGGGAGCTTTAAGGGTTGAACTCAGAATCTCTAAGTGTAAGCTTTCAATCACTGGCAATTATAAAGATGATGATTAAGCTGAGGTAAGTAATATTAAAATGACCCCTTCTCCCTTCCCTCTTCCTCCATTAGCATTAATATACCCATTAGCATTGCTATATTGAACAGAGAAATTCAGATTTTGTTAATTTAAGATTAATCCATTTGAGACCTCTTACTGGATTTTTCTGCTGAATAAAAATAACACTTTCTTGTACTACTTTCTGAAGGCAAAAGTTATCACATATTTTAATTTTTAGTGTGCTGGCCTTCATCTACTGGCATATCCAAGAAACACAAACAAACATATCCAACCTTTGGACAGCCTGTACCATACACATCACTTCATGGCTTTCATGAGTCTAAACAGATCCTCTGACAGCTAAATAATTGTGTGCATATTAGAAAAGACAATTCAGCTTTAAACAGGACTACATAATTTTCTTTCACAGTGATCCTTAACCTTATCTCACTTTGACTATGGTACTCCTCAATGTGACACTGCTGTCATTTGACACAGCTAGTGACCTCACTTCTAATAGCTTTTTTTGGTAAAATTTATGTCTGAAATTTTATTGCACAGAACAGCCACTTCATCACACTTGAGCAGCTAAGGCACACGGGAATGCAAGACACTTACAGTATCACAGAAAAATAATCCGGACCGAAGCAGTCATCCATTTCTGTTATAGACATTAACATATGATACAAAGCTGCACTGATCATGTCTGGTAGATGTACATAAGAGGAATACCCCTTTAGAAAAATGTACTAGCTAATAAATTTACAGTAAGTTAGCCTTCATAGTGCCATGATTTCTGAAATTTTCTATGTAAAGTTGGGCATGTCTTTACTACCAACATGAATGTACTTTACGTGTCTTAAAAATGTGATATAGTTGAGAACTCCATAGAACCTAAGGAAAATTACCTCTAGTAAACAATCCCCTGATAAATCCACAGTACAAGTGAGTAACATAGAGAATCATTTTAGTCAGAAGTTTTCATATACTTAAAGCCTGTAAAACTTATTGTACAAAATTGAAGATATTCTTGTAAGCTAGACTGTTAAACTCTTAACTGGAATGTGAAATGTCCTTTTCACAAAGATACATGCTATTACTTGGAATCAGCCAAATACATTAAGTAAACTATTTACTTACCTCTTCAGCATCCCTACAAGGGAAACAAGGAACTCAACTACATCTAACTAGCACATGCACTTGGTTGTAAACAATGGCTTCAATTAAAAAAAAAAAAAAATTACCTTAAATAAATTTTCATACATAGTTACTTATAGAATCATAGGATCATTAAGGTTGGAAAAGACTTCTAAGATCATCAAGTACAGCCGTAACTAAACACTACCATGACCATAGGCTATGTCCTGAAGTGCCACGTCTACACCATTTTGAACACCTCCAGGAAGGATGACTCCACCACTTCCCTGGGCAGCCTTTTCCAATGCCTAACCACTCTTTCAGTAAATAAATTTTTCCTAATATCCAACATAAACCTCCCCTGGCGCAACTTGAGGCCATTTCCTCTTGTCCTATCGCTAGTTACTTGGGACAAGAGACCAACACCCACCTCTCTACAACCTCCTTTCAGGTAGTTGTAGAGCGCAATAAGGTCTCCTCTTAAAAACAGTTTGATAACTCATACTTGGCATGAAATGCCTGTGTTGAAAGAGCATTCCCATATGAGTATAAAAAAGAACTGTATTATGCTGCGAATTGTGCAGTGTAAGAATTCAGAATAAAATTAGTTTTACTGGCTTCACAAAGATTTTCAAGATCATTCTGTTAAGAGGCATAAAGCCAGATCTCTCTTTTTAGCAACAAGATCCAACTAGACAGCTAACTCTTGTAGAGAGATAACTTTGAGTATTTGAACTGTGCTTGAAGCAAACATATATTTGACTGAATCCTGTATTCTAACAAGCACAAAATAAATCTGGAACACATCACATTTAGCAGTTGCATTAATACACACCTGCAGTCCTTTTTTTATATAGAATTTTTTTCTGGATGGTGCTTAGTCATGAAATTATTTTGCAGCCTAGTTTGAATGTTTTTGAAGTTTTTAATGACATTGGAGCTTTTTGGTGTGAATGTTTTCACCTGGATTATCAGAAGTATAGTGATGTTATAAAATCCCAGCTTATGTTTTGCTTCCCTGTTTTGAAATCTTAACACAAACCATTTATCCTATGTGGGGAAAAAAAAAAAAAAATCCAGATTTAAGTGTTCTTCATCACCCAAAACTCTATTGGAACAAAAACGTAATGTAGACAAAGAGCACTAACAGAAGAATTTGTTTGACAATCTCTGTACAGGTGCTCTAAAAAAGCTGGGACAATTTATCAATTGCAATATAATAAAACACTTTTATAAAAGCATATAGATAAAAAATAATTGAAGCAATATGAAAAACGTGGGGAAAAGCTGCTTTATATAAGTCACAATACTACACTTCCAGAAGGTGAAGATTTTATCACAGGAAATCATTCACTGACACTTCTCCTTGTTGTACTCTTAAGTATGTCTCTTGTTCCTATGGCTATCTTCATTAAATGTTAGCAAGGTGGGTGGTTCGCCCGTTAATAAGAGTGATTTTCTAGGTAATAAGCAGGAAGATCAGAGCCTTTGTTCAGGAACCCCAGTCACTTGAAGCAGTCAGTTGACTGTTTAAACCAAATTAGCTGAAGACTCATTCCCAAGTGTAAACCAGGCACTGGTTATTCAAATACAAGAAGAAATAGCTTAATTTTCTGGAAAACTCAACAAAACTATACATTCTGTTAAAGATGGGATTAGCAATGCCTATCCGAATAAAAATAAAAATGCCAGCATCATCAATACTTTTAACTGAAGAGAGAAAAGGTGCACCTAAACCAAGCCAGTTCAAATTCAAGAACAAAGAAAACATACTGAGGTTTCAGCTAAAACTCCTAAATATTGTAGGAACTGTAGCAGAAGAGAGTTTTATTTTAAATGGGTTTTTAAAATTTTAAATTATTACAAATATTTTAAAAACTAAGAAACTGAAGTACTCACAGATTTGCAGGCGGCCATTAGCTTGAAATCTGTCTCAGTCCACAAAGGCCTTTCCAAAAAAAGTGTACCACTAGCATCTGTGGTCCTTTTTAAAGGATTATTTAATGGAACCAACTGCTAACACAGCTGGCCTGAGGTTTTATTCCCACATAGCACCAATCACATTAACCCAAAGAAAGAAGGGGGGGAAAAAAAAAGGGGAAATAAAAAAGTATTTGAAAGAAAATGTTGCTCAAGAAGGATTTCAACCATATCAAGTAAAAGCATCTTGAATATAGCCTATTTTCATTCTGCACCATGAAATGATCATTATCAGCCCTTCAAGAATATTTTTAACCTGTGGTAAGTTCCCTCAGTCCATCCCAAGTAGTTTTTCATACTGAGGAAACATTTTGTAAGAACATTCCAACAGGTTAGAAATATTAAAAGCAAATCAAATAATCAGTGTAACAGAAAATTCAGTTGAAAAGAAAGCCAAAGTTGCTAATAAACACTAGAAAGAGCCCAAATCAGCCATGCACCAGCCCACATTTCTCCCCACCTCAGGCAGCTGATTGCTAGAGTTATCTAGAGAGGAAGCCTCCAAACTTGGGGTCTCAGTTCTGATTTGAAGCACCTCTTCTGTTCCCACACTGCTAGTGGAATCTTGAGACTGAAGTGACAAACCGGCATGATCTGATATTGTTTCATCTATGGCAGAATCACTGATTAACTATGACAGAAAAGAAAGAAACATGAAATTCTTCATAGTTTATTGAACATATAAATTATAGCGGAAAAAACTATTTTTTAAATAGGTCGTTTCAGTATGTTTAAATATTTGAATGTATTTACATATTATGAGTTTAACACCTTTACACTAAAACCATTGCAAGCATCACATGTATTTCTGTAACATTTAACTTTGAAGAGAAGTCTGAAGTTAACCTTGGGATCCAGAAAATTATTTCCTTTCTTGTTCTTAAACATCTTTGGCACTGGTGAAATGCTAGATGAAAAACAATGAAGAGCAGAGCTCTTTGTTATGGGCAACATGAATACTAACTTTGTCTGAAGTCTGAAAAGCAGCATACACTCCATGCTCCTTCCTGTCCCGTCAATTTCTTCCTGATTTCATTTATGTAATGCAGTGAGACTTGAGTGGCCACCATTCTTGATTTTTCTCAGTTATATGTACACATGCTTCAAAATCCATAATTAGCAATTTTGATGGTTAGACACAACTGAGACTCCCAGGATCACTTACTAGTCTAGTTCTTTAGTATCTGTGTTGGTTTTTTTTGAAGCTAGGAATCCACAAATACACACACTTTTTATTTATCACATGCAATTTTGCACTTGTATTTAAATAAATATAGTAAGTATGAAGACACTGAAAACTTAAGAATGTTGTACTATAATTAGAAACCTGTTATTCTATGTACCACCAGTGGGTAAGATAACTCTTTTCCTTCATTGATGTTGTTATGGAAAGGAAGCTTAGCCACATTAATTTAGTTCCTATTTAGTTCACTTAGGCTGAAAGTGTGAGCCATACTTTAATAAGAAGGCAAGTGAAAGCTCAAGTTCTCAGATTCACAGAAAAAATAACTTACCATCTGCGAATGAGACAGTATCTGACTTGCAGTCAGGGCTGCTTCTTCCTCTGAAGACTCATCAGTATCTTCCTGGTTGGTCAAGTTCAAGCTGGGTGTGCTACCAGAGTACTGACATTCTTGAAGAGATGGTGTGTCTCCTTTGTCAATACTGTCAAGAGAGCGCCTACGAACGCCCCAGTTGAAGTTGTCCATGCTTTCACCCTGTAATAAAAAAAGTTTACACACATAGATATGTGCGAATTTCAACACAATAAAACTAATACACAAATGCAACACACAAAAGACAAGTACTGAATGCATTAGAAACAGAGTTTCAATCAGCCCTTTAATTTCATTAAAATTTTAATTACCTTGCTAAATGATATTTGTAGATAAATTAAAATATATGGCAAATGATGTAGAAATCTTTTTAATATCTTCTTGGAAAGTAACCCAATATATAATCTAGAACTATACCAGTATCAATTTTCTATATCTGACTAGAAAGTACAAACACACCACAGACAACAACAGATGAACAAGCCAGGGCACCAGGCTGCAACTTACCTGCAGCTCCTGGTTAGCAAAAAGGAAAACACATATAATTAGAAAGAACGAGGACAAACACTTAAAGATACTCTAGAACCAGGGAAAAATGTTTTATTACATAAGATTTGCCAACAGTAAAAGACTGATTCAAGCTCTGAGAAGAAGCTTTAGTCAAAAAGCTAGTATTGAAAAGAATTTCTCGTTCTAATGGGAGATTGATTAAAAAAATAAACAAACTGATGACAAAACACTAAAACCAGCATGCTTATGATACATTTTCTCTAGCATAACACGGAAAGCAACTTTTCAACAAACATTCGATGAAGTTCTTAACTAACACACATGAATCTAAACTGACCACATCCAACTGACAAAGCACCAGCAACATTCATTATATACAGGTTGTAGAAAAACTGATGTCTTCATTAACTGTTTTACCAGCTACTTTGTGTCAGTTTTATGAAATGGACCCTAAACACCAATAGCTGGATCCTTTGTTTGCACATTTGAAAGCTGGGACAACTGGGTTTCAAATATCCAACATACTAAGTGAAATCTGTACCTTGAAAACACTGTCGTTTTATTTCAGAAGCACAACAACCACCTTTTATTTTCTCAAGCACTTTGTCAACCTTCAACAATTAATCTAAGTAAGATGGAAACTTGATCAGTTCACCAGTCTACAGACAGTTACTAAAATACCACATCTAGCTCCAAATGTGCAAGTATGAGTTCCAAAACTGCTTTGAGCGCATATCTCTTGTGGTGACTTGAGACATATTCATGATGCATTAAATATGCAAAGCAAACTAAACATTCTGTAGTCTTTCTCTCTTAGTGATTTGTTTTGCTCCAAAAAAGGTGAAAAGTTATGGCAAAGCAAGAGAATTCCAACTACACCAAAGTACTAATACTGTGGGCTGAAGCACTTAAGTTTTATCTGAATATTACTCAGATTTAATATAAAAGCACCAGTTCATACTGTCGGCATTTAATTATTAGCAACAAAGAACATTCTATATTTTTTGTGCAAAATTAGGCAGCTCTTATGTCAAGTGCACAGTTTACATGTAATGCCCTAAATTTGTACAATCTGTGCTTTTTCTTTTTGCAAGTATAGAACCGTATGTTGCATATAGGTAAGTATTATCAGAAAGAAATGGTATTTCCTTCACTATGATCTGCTATTAAAATAATACTGAAAATTAAATTAAAGATTAACTAGGTTTGGCAAAGTTTTCAACTTCTGGCATCCTATCTGCAAAGCCCCATCTAGTGTTACTACTTCTACTACTAGTAAGCCTTCATTTTGAACTGTTTGACTATCTGCATTCAGTATAGGAGATTGTATATGTATAGTGTGTGGTCACACATACACAATAGACCACAATAAGCCTGTACTTTTCCTAGAAGGTGCAAATACTAGTTGAACTGAAGCAATACACAGGAAGCATGAAGGAAGCGAGATAAAACTAAAGTATTAGAGGAAAAAATGCAAGATTTTGCTAGATTAATCAGGTGGAGAACAATCTTAGTGTTCAGACAGGCAGATATTCTTCTTAGTAGCTTATTGACTCGTGACCTGCAAGGGTCTCCGTTACCAATTCAGTATTTTGCATAGAATGTAACAGAAGCACTGAAAGAAGCTCTTAAGGCATTTTATTTTTAGTTCCTCAGTCCTTTTAGTTATACTTCTAAGCTTCAGCGAATTCTGGTCTGAAGCCTTTTATTTATCCCAAAGTAACAATTGGTAACAGTATCTTTACTATTTCTTGATACCTAATTTTGTTTTACCTCCCATCTCTCTTTTTTGACAGGAAGAGAAGTGGAGGAAATGTAAGAACTGCAACAAACCAGATATAATGTAGAAGTCAATGTAAGCAATTATGGTGACCAAGTCAATCATGTATCATACAGTTTATAACTTTGAAAGCTATTCCTCACGTTTTCAAAATGCAGAAACACACCAGGAACAAAGAACGTGCCATTTTCTTAACATACTGTTCCATAATTAAGTTTTCTACTGCATGATACCCAGGTGTTCATCCTGCCATTGGTTTATATTGTCGTATAACTTCATTTCCAGATTAAGCCACTTATCCTCCACCCCAAACCCCAACTCTCCTCCACCAGAAACATCCAACAATTTGCAACAACTTAACACTGCAAAGTTTGTGACAAAGGTTTCTTTATAGTGCAAGGCAAGTTCAATCATGTCATAAATTCTTCCCAATTGGATTAGCTAGAAGAGCTGCCAATTCCTTAGAATTGCACCAACACAACCTAAGTTTTAAAATGTTCTCAAATGGAAACACACAGAAGAAATTCCAAGGTCTCACCTCTGCATCTTCCAATTCAACATCTAAAAAGTCAAAGTCTTTAAAAACTCCAAATTGTTGTTCACTGGTATTGTCTTCTACAGCCACTTCCTCCTCTTGAATCACTTCTTCTGTTGTTGAAATAAGACTAGTTTGTTGATCTCCAACTTCCAAGTCTTCATTAGAAGAAAACACAACCTGCAGATATGGGTAAAAATGGAAATACAACCTTCTGATTTCTCTAACTCAAAAGTCAGCTGCCCTGCTTTCCACAATTTAATGTCATCAGTGGCAGTTAGCGTACCACTACAATGATAGTACTAGGGCAAGCACAGACTGCAATTTGTTTCAAGACTAAGATCGCGAAAATCTTGTTTCAAGATTTTAAACTACATCTTAGCAGAACAACTAATATAACTTGGACAGGAGAGATTTGAGCACCAGTCCAAAGACTTTTAAAAAAATCTTGTTTTGAAAACCACATAAGATAAAAAATAAGAATTCATCCTAGTAATTTATTTTCACTTTAAACATACAGTCCTCCCCCCGTAAGAGTGACCTAAATCCCCTGAGAGGGCAACATTAGTTTTGCCTGAATCTAAATACTGCTTTCAAATGTGTCTAGTAAAGAATGATGCCCACTGGACTTCGTGCAAAATAACAGTCATTCATTACTTATTATTCCATCTCCTCTTAATTCTTGAATTAAATTTTTGAATTGCTAAATTAAAACCAGTTTGTCAAAAACCACCCTTCGTAACTTCACCAATACCAGAAAACACAATAGCATTTTCACTACTGGAATTTAAACACCAGAACAGATCACCATCACCACTTACTGAAGGATTCTTGGGAAGACCAGATTCTGGACCACACAGAGAAAGCACATTCATCAGCTTCTCCCTAGTTCTTCTCTGAAAAAATATACAAAAGGAAAATCACATAACAAGCCATCTGATGGAGGTTCAGGTAAAAAGGTAAAACATCTGCATTTTTAACTAGTCATTTCACATGCTGATATCCTCTAAGAATTTTACCATTTTTTCTTGTCACCAGCATTAGCTTTCAGTTTATGCTATACTCATTTACTGTTTTACTAAGAAAATATAGACTTCAAATTACACTTCAACAACTTTTTTTTATATACATTCATAAACATTGTCTATAATATATGTATAATGTGTTTGAGATGCAATGTACCTGAGATAGCTGTGGTCTCTTCCAGCTGACAGGAACTAATGCATTTGAATTGGAGCCTGATGAAGTTGAAGAAGTGCTCCGGGTGACAGCAATGACTTTTGGCTTCCCATTTCTACCAGCTGCGCTGTGTTGATCACCATACTTATTCCCAATAATTGGTGTCTATCAAAGACAACAAATACTTTCTTAAAATTCAAATCCATAAAGACTACACGCTTTATTTTAGAATTTAGCACTATATAAATGGTAGGAGGGTTTGCCTGTTTGTTTGTTCTTAAGCATTCTATGAAGCCCATGCCTAATGCACTGAGCATCAGTACACTGGGTAATACAAAGCTGAATACTTCTACAGCAGGCAGCAATTCATCCCACTTGGGGTTTTTTGAATTACGCAAGTTTTATGCTGATAATCCAGTTATATATTTTAAACACACCCCAAAGACAACTGTGTTCTAAGTTTAAAAGCTTCTCTACAGAATCATCCACAGACATGAATAAATTGTTTTCACAAACCAGCAACTTCACTAACACACACACACATAACACACACTTCTGAAAACCGAAGCTCAAATTCAGCCCTTTTGACAGCAAACGCTCCTCCAGTGAACTCTGTGGGAATTCACCTTGACTCTCAATTATCTCCGTGCTCTGAAACTTCCACTAAGGAATTCATTTACCAGTTTAAGTAATAATCCTAAGACATCTGTATCTGCAATCATTATCTAGGGTCAGCTTCAACCAGGATCCCTTACTTTTGATTACTTTAAAAATCTCAATGACTTTCACATCCCTATATTACACTGCAGTCATTTGGCTATGCTCATTATTGAAACATAAAATCAGTATCAGCTGTATTAATATATTAGTTTCCGTTCTAATGAACCCTAATTGGAGGGTAAAGGTGTTGTTTTTCACTGCAGGAGATTTTTCTCCAGTTGTGTCCATCTCACACTGCGGTTCCTATATTCTGTATCCTACTCTCTCCTTTAAATTTTCTCCCCCTTCCAAAGTCACACCAAAACTGCTATGCAAGGTTTTAATCCTCTTAGCCCTTGAATGCACAACCTTTCATTTGATGAAAGCCTGGAATATTTAGCTGCACACAGCAGCCAGCTGCATTAGCCTGCTCTCTGACACAGCTGAAATACCCTTGAGAATAATCCTATTGACTTTTAGTAATTAACTCTCCAGACATTCAAAGTGGTAAAAAAAGCAAAAACACAACATAAAATAATTAGAAGTTTATCTTTCAGTATGACTAATGAAATGAATAAAAAACTTCAGCATCTGCCATTATTAAAAATTATTTATTTATTACTTAAATCATAGAAATATAGAAGGTTAACAAAACAAATTCAAGTTTGTAGCAGAAAGTCATTATTGCATTGTAGTTTGAACATAATAATTACCTCTGATATATCAAAATGAAAATCTAAGGTCTTCCCAGGTAACTCCTTGGAGACATTATTAAAAATTTTTGTGAAAGAGATTTCAGGAGAACCCATGTCACCTCCATAAGACTTCGGAATATCATTAGGTACAACAAGGCTTGCTGACCGAGACACCACCAGTTTCAAAATATTAAGGGCTTCCTTCCAGTATGGACTCTAAAGAGAGTATACACAAACCATAAAACAATCACTTCAAACATGACAGTAATTTTTAATGTATATTAGGATTTTGAATTGATTCATTGCAAGATTCCCTAAACCAAAAGCTCTAATCTTCTATAGCTCCAAGGTGCCAGCGCAAGTGGGCAGCTTTGGTCCTTGAAGTGCTGGGAAAGCAGCAACAAGGCAACAGGCCACCCCATGTTAGGTAATCAGGTCCAGCCAGGCAGGCTCACTGGGTCCAGGTCCCAGTGCTAGCCACACCAGACTGTTCCTAGTCCCCTGCTCCCTGTGTATTTACACTATGTGTGTGTCCAAAGAATGGCAACAAAGCTGGTGACAGGTCTAGAGCACAAGTCTTATGAGGAGTGGCTGAGGGAACAGGCGCTGTTCAGTCTGAAAAAAGGGAGGCTGAGAGGAGACCTTACTGCTCTCTACAACTACGTGAAAGCAGGTTTTAGTGTGGTGGGGGTCGGTATCTACTCCCAAGTAACAAGGGATAGGACAAGAGGAAATAGCCTCAAGTTGTGGCAGCGTAGGTTTAAACTGGACATGCTGAAAAATTTCTTCACAGAAAGGGCTGTCAAGCCCTGGATCAGGCTGCCAAGGGAAGTGGTTGAGTCACTATCCCTGGAGGCATTTAAAAACTGTACAGATGTGGTGCTGAGGCACATGGTTTAGTGGTGACCTGGCAGTGCTGGGTTGACAGTTGAACTCGATGACCTGAAAGGTCTCTTCCAACCAAAGTGATTCCACGATTCCATGTTTTTTACCATTGTCTGAAGTATCTGCCCTTCATGCCCCAGAGGATAAAAACCAACAGTATTTAAAAGCAAAACAACTTCCACATCCTGACATCTTTAATTACTTTACACTTATGGGCAGAGTAAACTGCAACTGAAATAGACAAATATATTTTGTACTCTATACTTCCTCACACATTTCAAAGACCTTTAAAAAACCAAAAATATATTTACGAGATTTTTATACAGTGTCAAACCAATAGAGTGCTTCAAAAATCTAGGGAAAAGTATGAGAATATAAAAGGCAGAGCCTGAGTTACGTGCACTCTCCTTAAAGGGTGATTAAGATAATGTAAACAATTCAGTACTTTCAACTACAGAGACTGTGGAGCAAATCACAGAAGGGACACTAAAAAGCAGCACCTTCAGAGGGTTAAGATTTACACTCTTGAAAATGCTGGGAATCTACCAGAAACTTAAATCTTCCAGTTTTTGAAATTAGCAGGATGTCTGCTGCTTTTTTTTTTTAATTAGGATGCCATGTTTTTGTAAGTATTTTTAAATTGCATTAAAAAAACAAACACCATGTTCAAGGCTCTAAGTAGCATATGCTTCTTTGTAGGTAACGAGAGTTTTCAACAATCTCCTGAATTTCTGTGCATCATAAACAGGAAAATAGTCGTCTCAAAATTGAACCATCCTGTAGCGACTTAGATTTACTAAGATGCATTGTGATTGCAGAGGACTGAAAAAAATTAGCTTGGTAGCACCACATTTAAACAAGACATGTTCATTTCTGATCTTTTGTGATTTATAGGAGCATGTTTTATGGTATCAAAAATACATAGGCTTCTCTGGAATATTTTTTTGCTAGTACTTTATTTTGATAGCTACCATCTTCTAATTAAGATTACATGCCATAGTAGTGTGGGCTTGCATAGAAAGCTCAGATAAAGGTTGGAGGTGAAGAAAGCAACTGTCAGGCCATAAAACCTCTAGTTACGCTAATCAGTGCATTTTGCCTAATGCACTCTGACAGGAGCACAATATCTAAAGTACATATCCATCAATAACAAAACATCCAGGGAACGTTACTTTTCTTGGTTAATTATGATTAAACCATTTGACTGAAATACATTTGGCAATAATGGAATTCAGGAAAAAAGAAAAGGAGGGAGTAAAAAAAAAAAAGAGAATGTTGTGCACTGAAATGTTTTTATGCTCCAGGCAATTTTATAAAATCTTTCAGCAAGATGCCAGACTTTCTTCCATTAAATAGGTTTTCAGTAAATTGTGTTCCAAGTACAAAGGATTAAATTACCTAGGGCAAAACATCGTTGTCAATATTTTGGGGACTTTCTTTAATAAAAAAATTCACTCAAATTTGTTAGGGTACCCTTAATGTTCCTCACAGATATATTAATGTGATTTAAATAGGCATTTAACTGTAAAACTTCCTTTTGAGAAGATATACATTTAAATAAAACATTTGTGCTGTATTTAGCAAAAAACATTTCCTTATATTTTAACAGTTGAAGGATCATCTCCTCTAACTACATATGTACAGTTGCCTATATCTGTAAATAGACGCACATTCACCCAGGTCACTTGTCCCACAAGATGTAAATCAAATTGGACAAACACGTAAGTATACAGTGCATTAACTCTATAGGACAAAAAATAAAATACTATGGAATCTAAATTCAAACAACGATTTTTATACCTGAAATAAATTAATTCCCCCCCAAATTCAAGTGTAATTTCAGTACTACTTTGATAATAAGCTGAAAGACTTCTACAGCTTTTCAGAGTACCTACCTGAACATATTTACCAATAACTTTTATGATTTCCAAATTAAACTGCTTCACTGGTGCTGTGGATAGGTCAATATGACTCAGAAGACTGTAAATGATCTGCAGTAAGGACTGCTGCATACTGGACAGCCCTTTCTCTAACAGCTAGGAAATACAGAACTTAATTAGAGTCTTTAATGGTAGCAAAAAAGTGAAAACATTAAAATATAGCTAACTTGCATAGATATTTATCTTCCCCCTTAAGAAACGTAAGCGTACCACTTCATGTTTTTCAAAACTTTGTTTTAGCATTAAAGTCATGCAACAGAACAATGTTCTCTGTCCTGAGTCTGGTTTTCCCTGAATTATGACATATTTGTTAGGACAGATCTAAATCACCTAATAATAAAACACTTCTCACTAAATGGAAGTGTTCATATAACTTCAAGATCTCAAACTTGTATGAAAAACAAAAGGCTTGTAAGCACAATCTTACCAACAAAATAAGTACATATAAAGTCATTCATGTGAATGTACAAATATTTTTTAAAATATCATCAGTTTGAAGTGATGTACTTCAAGGACAAGCTCTACAAGCTTTTCACATGAAGTACTTTTAAAAAGTTATTTACAGTTTTTCTGTATGAACAGCTGGCAGAATCACACACTGAATACTATAATTTAAATGATCTTTGATTATATACTATGCAGTACTTAACAACTGAATTTTGAAGGACAAAGTGGTAAGGACATCTTTAAAAGTATACTTGGCTAAAAAAAGGTCCCCTAAAATGTGCACTATGTGTATTTTGCTAAAGCCAAGACTGTGTGCACATTTTATTCATGTAGTGCAGAATAAAAATTACTACAAAGCCCTACTATCATAAAAAGGGATTTTTATGGAGGGATTATCATTTCAAGGTACATATAAATTATTGCACTCCAAAATGGCAGTACTCATCCCTTTTCTATATCCTAGAACATTTTAATATTATTCTCCTATTACGGAAGAAGTGCCTTTTTTTCTCCCCAGTATTCAGAATAATGAAAAATAAGGAATTATCAATGGGTAAATGTAAGTTTGATCACAGATTGTTAAGATGAAATATGCTTTTATTAAAAATTTACCTCTGCAAGATAAGTTACGAGGTTAAATGTGGCATCTGAGAAAGAGTCATGCAAATATCTACACACTACGTTAATCCAGTTAGAACAGTCTCTGGAGTAACTGTGTGTACTATATAAACTCATCATATGAGCCAGATTGGCGAGAGTTGGTGACTTCTCCTCTGCACAAACCTGGAAAGCAAAAAGCGTATGTAATTATATTAGAAATGTCAAATTTTTAACGTAAGCATTCACAAGTCATGAGCTTTTCTCAGCTTTCACACTCTGTTATCAACTAATTGAAACAGAACCAATCACAAGAGCAACACCTACAGTTTGTGTTGAATTTTGGCACTGTGGCATGCATGCTCCGTTTATCTACTCACACCAAACATACCTCAGTTAAGTGTCCCTAGCTAGTAGTGCAGGTATTAAAGGGACAGCAGTAACTTCTGGCAGGTACTCCTTTGAGCTGGCCTGCACACAGCTAAGTGATGTACGTATCAGAGTCTGCACAGCCAGAGGGCTGGGACTGCATTGCCTAGGCCAGACAGCACTTTCTTATTCCCCTCTCCACATTCCTCCTTAAAATGCAGACTGTCAGGCCAGCGTACCACCAGCCTGGCTGGAGATTGTTGGCAGCTACTGTGTACTGCTTTAACAGACACTATAGTTAAGAAATATTCCACGGTTAATCACTGTGTACAAATAACAGAAAGAACATACTACAATTTCTTCTCTACCTACCAGTCAGAAAGGTAAGGATCACTTCCTTCTCCTAAATAAATTAGGAAGTGTGCTTTAAAACTGACTAAGTTTACATTTAAAATTACAAACTGAAGAATAAAAAGTAATGGATATAATTTAAATGAAAATTTGTTCTTTACATCTAAATTCCATAGAATAAGCTAAGTGCTTTTTTTTTTGTTGGCTAAGGGAAACTAGGGGGTTGATATGGGGTCCAACTATATAAATTAGGACTGGGCCACATCTTTAAAATATGTCATTTTATAGTTATTTCTATATTACTATTAAATCATGAAAAAGTGTTACATAAGGGAGCAAAAAATAACAGACAATGCTGGTATAAGGTCCTGGGTACTTCTCCAAGCATGATTTTACATACCTTTGCTATCCTGTCAGCTGTTTCTTTACAAAACTGAGTTGGGTTATCAAAATGTTGGATCAGATGAGGAAGCAGGCACAAGATGTTTAGGGGAAATCCTAAACACATACATAAACACAGTTATACGAGCCCTAAAGTCTTTTAATATGACTTAATTTAATGTGGAGTTATCTGGTACTTAAGAACCCTTACCGCATGACACATAAATGCACACACATATATAAATTATATAAACACATACATATACCTAAATGTGTATGTATGCAGAATGTACATAGATGTGTCCGTGTTAGGTGTATATATATATGCATAAGATGAAAATAAAATCATCGCTGGACCTATTAAGCAAGAATCTCATGAAACTGGATAGCTTTAGGCAGTACAGTCACATTGCTTCTAAAATGTTAAATGTTTGAAATATCATGATCATGAAAAGATCATGAAAAATAAACACGTGCTCTTAAAATACACTTGTAAGCAAGTTTAAAGTAAGTTATAATAGTCAATATGGAAAGTTTAAAAGCAGTATTTCTTGGCAGATAAATCATAGTCTGTAATGTATTCCCACAATCTAGCACTGTAATAGCAACAACTGCAAGAAGTATTTAACTGAAGGGGTATTTTTACAGCAAATGCATAATTACTACTGATTTAATCTGATGAAAAAATACATTTTCATTACACATACATTTACTAAAGATACCTGCTAACTGAGAAGGATCCACCAAAGCATGCCTGGAAATTGTGATGAGTTTACTGAGGAGATGAACTGTCATTTCTTGTGTCGATGCTGAAGTAAAGCCTTTTAGGAAAAGCTGCTGAAGGCCTGGAAAGTTATTCCATTTCAGTTTATTCTGTACTTTTTCTATCTTTTCCCGACTCTCTGATTTATCCAGAGGCAAGTGAATAAGAAGCTTGTTAAGCAGTTTGAGAGCCAAAAGGTATTCATACTCATAATCTGACTCTAGCAACGAAGCTGCAATCCAAAATATGGTGGCCATCAAGTTGACAGGGTCAGTAGTGGGCTGCACATCATACATGCCTCCCTCTCTCAGGGAGGAAAGGCTTCTAGTCCTGGCCAAACTTCCACCATGATTTATCCTTCCATCCATTATATCCAGTGTGTTGCTCCGTCGACGGTCGCCTCTCCGCTCACTGATAAAATTCAGTCTCAAAGAATTACTCCTTGTATTGCTGTAGTATCCCAAACAACTGCCACTATTAATGGGGCTTGTGCTTAGATTTATCTGTCCAGTGCTTTTCCTATTAGCTGCATACTTGTTTCCCATTACAGAATCATGGTATGAGGTTCTAAAATAAAAAGCAGTATTACATATTATTCCATGCAAATTACTTTAACAACATACAGTTTAGAAAACGGGAAAAAAGGAAAAAGATGTTACACTTATCATATGTATACACACACAATGAACACTGCACTTCATCACTGGAAGGGCATTATAATATAAGAAAATATGGAATTTCTACACATATTACTAAAATATCCTTACAGCATAAGTACAAGACTGTAGCATCCTGTTATCTCTGCTATCCAATCTATTTGCTACAATCCCAGAATATCAAAATAATTGCATAATAATTAGTAAAATAATAAAAACTGGCATATAGCATGTAAAAGATTACCTGTAAATGAAGAGTTAGCATTCCAGTTTACTAATATATGTGATAATGGTAGAGAAATGAATGAATTAATAAAAGAAATTATTTACTTATTACTATAAATGTCTGAAGTATCTGACCTAGAAAAATAAACAGATTTTTCTTTTTTTTTCAGAAAAATCAACACCTTCCAGTTCTGATAGTGAGAAATTGAATGTATTCTTAGAAATATCAAGATTTTTAACAACTTTGCTACGAAGTCAAACAAAGAAAGATGTCTGTAGATTTAGGGATTTTTTTCAGTTTGATAAAAAGTCACTGAGCTAACCACTCAGACTGTAATGAGACACACAAATACCTCACAGACTGCTCAATTACACTTCTCTTATATATGGGCCACAAATCTGAGGCTTAAGAGACACTAGCATTTACTGTAACTGTAGAAACTTCTTCTGTATTAACACTGGAATAAAAGTATTTATTGTACAGGAGTTTTCATCTATGAACCTTAAATTATCACCAATTACCTTTTAAAGACTGGTGTCATTACCTTCATTGTACATATGGGGAAAAAAGAAGACACCTCCCCCCCCCAACCCTGCCCTAGAATTACACTATTAATCAAGGTCAGTAGGGCTTGAGTAAAAAAAAAGAAAAGCTCTAAATGTACTAAAAGTTCTAAATGTACTTGGTGCCTTTAATTTTGAAAAGTTTCAGAGAAACAGACATTTCAGAATTGAGCCATGAGGAACACCCTGAACATCTTTCTTTTTTTATTTTTTCTTCTTTAAATTGGATCCAAGAGGGTAAGTTGGAAAGATAGCAGAGATCCCTTTCAGAAAATCTAGATTTTTATGAGTTTTGCCTGAAGCAGAATGATAAAAACATAAAAGAGCAAGTGATTTTGCTATAAGGATACAAATGCTCTGCAAAGAGCAAGAAATTATTTAATTACATTTGTAATACGTATCTTTAATAATTCAAATGTATAAAAATGTGTAATGTTGCTTGACTAATAAAAGCACTTACTGAGAAAGGGCAGAAAGTAGATCATAATGCTTCATGGTTTCAGCCAACGTGTCAATAGCAGATTCTAAGGTCAGAAGCAGTTCTATGACAAAACCCTGAGGAAAGCCACAGGTCATGATACATTAAGCAATATGCACAAGGAAGAGTGCAGAAAATCTACTGAGTATTTATATAAAAATCATCTATTCATCATTTAATCAGTGTCATAATTAAAACTGTTTTGATATTTGAAATATCTTCATTAAAAATAAAAAGCAACTGAATTTAAAAATGCTTTAAAATTTTACTGTTATTAAAATAATAGCACATGTATGTCATTTAGGCAGACTCAGCTCTCTAATAAAGTAGGGGAAAAAATTTAAATACCTGAGCTTCTTCTCCTGCATCTCCAACAGTTTCTACTAGTCTGGAGAGAACATCAGAAAGTGTAGATGCAGTAAGAGGCTGCTTCAGAGCCCTGAAAATCTGAAAGGACCTCCCAGCATAATGTCGAGAGGAGCATGAAAGCGCAGTTTGCAAAGCAACCTCACTGAGATGGTGTTCCAATTGAAATCCTCCTACAAAAGCAAATAAATACTTGAGCAAGGCAGTGCTTCATTAAAAAACCAAACACTTGAATCTAATGAAGAGCAAATTCCTAGTCATTCCGGATTTTGATAGACTCTCATCTTCCACACTTTTCTCCAGGAGTACTACGTTCAAAAATTTTTACAGGAGTATAAACTTGTATGCCATAATACGATAGACTTCTAGAGAATAAAACATCTATAATCTGAAAGTTAAGTGCCCGCAATAAATTAGTAAGATATTTTATCTCATTCCTAAAAGACTGTATTTAAATCTGTCGTAATAGAAACATGAGCAGAGGAGTGCAACACCAAAGAAAAATCTATTATTTACAATGACTAAGTGATCACCTAGAGTGATTTTAAAGGTAACTTGTAAATTTACAGGCATTCAAAAAAATTCATTTAGTTTGCAGACTTGGACATTCTATCATGCATTGACTGTTTCCTAACATACCTGAGCTAGACTGTTTAAATATAGATACTACATGCTTTAAAAACACAGTTAACTGTTCGGCACTCTTTATATTAGGGTTCTTGGCCGAAACATCTTCATGATTCCACAGTGGGCCTCTTTTCCTAAAAATATAAAAATAGAGTAAACATAACAGAATATAAAACATAGTCTTTCTCATTAATGTTATTTAAATGCTATGTTAACCTTAAGATTAACTGCAAAAGAAACTACTACTTAACATATAAAATAAACCATTTAGAACTGCAGACACAAACTGGACAGAAGTTTTACAACTACCCAATATTATACAACAATATACAAGAAGTTAAGACAAGGTGAAAAGCAATATACCAGATCCAACCGAAATAATAGTATAACCTTAGGAAGAGATGTTCTTTGTTAGACAGCATTTAGTTATCTAACAAAGAACCAGTACAACTAACACCATTATACACTTCTTGTTTCAAGAATCTCCTTTCTTCCCAATTTTTCCCATCAATACACCACACCATTTCTAATGCAAATCATAAGTAATCGAAAGCTTTGAGAAACAGGTGGGATTTCAGATTTACACAATTTTGAAAACTTTATGTAAACTATCTTACAAACCACAAAATTGCTGGTGGTTTTACAGATGTTTCTTGCCACAAATCTCTAGCTTTTGAATAGTCAGCTCTCTTCTACTAGGTAATTCATAAACTCCACACAAATCTTGCAGCTCCCTAATAATCCTTACGGATTCCTGCCCTAATCCTTTAGATGGAAAAGAGAATTCTATAAACTATGTGGCAAACTGTCCTGGTTTGACCCTAAACCTCAATAGAAGCAAAGATAACAGACTTGTGTAGGTGGCAAAAGACTTTTAAACACTCAGGACATGACAGGGTGGCCAGAATTCTCTGAACTTGTCAGAAGGTTAAGAGTTGTTCATAGGCTGTGTCACATAAAAAACACTTCAAGATTAAACTTTCTCTTACTGGTGATAAAACAGAGAAAAAAATAGATAATGTGATGTTAAATAGTAAGGGTTTTGCCGTATTTCCACAAAATACATCTTGACAAAAATGAAAATTGAAATCTTACCTTGAGGTAATAAATTCTATGAGAGTTTTCACTTTTTCATCCTGCTCTACTGAAATGTCAACCTCATTGAGGATTGTGGTGTGCAGATGAGAAATGGCAGCACTTGTATTTCCTAAACTGATGCTAGAAGAGGTAGAACTTGAACTAAGCCCTGAGTCTGTCATTGGGGAGGGCTGGTAATCAGGTATAAAATCATGAACACCTGCTGAAATAAAAGCAAGATGCTTATGTGCTCTTACATTGACAATTCATATCAAATATATAAATAAAAAAACAACACTCTAAAAAAATTGGTTTACATAATTCTTCCACTATGGCCACTTTTTAATTCCCCATTGCTATGAATATCAGTTTCACAAAACAGATTGATATAACTGGTTAGTGACAAAACCATTTCTGATCTGAACAGAACAGAACGGACTGTATAGTAATATGCTGCCACCTACTGAAATAATATGAAATACTAGGCTTTAAAAAAATGAACTATTTCACATTTTCAAACTACAACAGGCTCACACCATCAAAATACTCCTCTCATAAAGAGACACACAGAAAATATATAGTATCCTGTATAATTATAATATTGTCATGTTAAGGTGAACATTAAAAGTTACTATTTCAAAAGAGTATTCCGACAGCCTATTGAACAATGCAATTAAAGCTGGCAAAAGTCAGAAATCTAAAGTTGTTGTCAACAAGAGATGTATCTTACTGTTTTTTATTTTCAAGGCCATCAGAAAACCTTCTGTATTATAGCCCCAAAACACAGAGCTCCCTCTGTGGTATCCACTACTATTTAATCATTCAACTGTGCTCCCTACTCCAATGAGTGGGCACAAAGTGCTAACATAAATTGTACCTATTTTGACTTAATTAAAATCTGAATAAATATATTTTAATGCCAAGCACTCATGAAAATACTACAAATAACAGAAATTTTAACAATGCCTGGAAGAAAAAATAACTTTCCGTGTCGCTTTAACAAGCCACACTTAATAAATCTAAAGCATACCTGTGAAAGTATAATCTAAATGGGTAGTTTGCTTGACTGTAAGCACCCTGGACTCATTGAACTCTCGGTTTCTGAGTAGGACAGAAGCAACAGACTGGACATTACTGCCAGATCCCATCACTATCAGTAGATGCAAAAGCAGTCGCTTACAATGCTCATAGACTTCAGGGTGACAGTGGTCAAAACCTAACACAAAAGGAAAATGGAAAAGCTTTATTACATTCAAAAGGCATGCTGAATTAAGTTACTAAAAAACTAGCAGTATTCAAACTGGTCTGTTATACTTCACGAAATAATAGATACATAATTCACTAAACAATGTTTTTTCAGTGTTTCAATATAAACCCAAAAGTATAGAGTTTAACAAACTCACACAGCAGTAAGAACTTAATCTGTGCTCTGTATGAAAATAACTGTACAGAGAAAGAAAAAAATTGAATTGTGCTGTCTTCAACAAGGAGAAAGAGGTAAAAGTGGCTTCAACAGAAAGTGCCTTCAAACAACTCCAAAAAACATTTTATTATATCCATCTTAAGCCGAAAGGTATTTTGTTGACTTTTAAAAAACATTATAAATGTTAACAAATTAATGAGACTTCAGTACAATGGCAAGCATTAACTTAAATATGGAACAGTACAGTTACACAAATAGCTACAATTCCCAAGTTACTAGACACATTTCTGTAAGAATTCAGTTACCTATAAAAATTGCATGAAGCAAAAGATGCAAGTATCCACCCCATTCCACCTTCACACTGTGGTCAACTATCAAGTCAGTCAAAAGGATCACTGCTATATTACATCTAAAAACAAAAAAATAATTAATTAGAATAACATAACATAAACTTCATGAAGATCTGAAAAGAGCTTAATGTGCTACTAACCAGTATTCTTTCTTAAGTCTATAAACATCCACAAAGATGTGTTTGGAAAAAGATGAATGCTCATAATTAAGACAGAAAAACTTTAGTGGTCCAAATTAAAAGGCTGAGGAATCTTAACCTGCTAGACTTGTGAGTAAAACCACAAGAAACAAATGTACTACTTACTCTCTTCAAATCTACTGTCTTTAAATTTGCCACCTTTAAATTACTATATTTGTGCAACGCAAATTAAAATGTAATGAATTGCCATTAGCATTGTTAAAACAGTTACCTGTGAAGGGATATGCCTGGAGAAGAGGTTTCAGGCAAGTAATCCACCAACGGTGACCAGCAACCTCCAGTAGGTGGAAAAGGTAGAGGCTCTCCTTGATTGTGCTCCATCACCTTCAACCGCCAGTTTGAATACAGAGGCATTGAATCACCTAACACAACAGATAATTAAACCGGGGCGGGGGGGAAAAGCTTCTGTATTATACATTCCTTTAAAGAAATATTTTTAAATTATTGAAAAGTTGAGATCTGGGAGAAGGGGAAGGGGAACTAGCTGTAAACAGTAGTAGCTGGACATAGTTGGAAAAAAAAAAAAAAGTGGTTTGGGTTTCTTTTTTTTTTTAGCATAAGGATGATTCTACAGAAGCCATGCCCATAACAGAGTAAAATTTTGTTGAATAGGTTCATAAAAATGATGGATGCACATAGGGGAAAAAAGGCAAAGTAATCTAACAATTTCCTTGAATTTTAAACATCATGTCAGATAGGGAGTTAAGGCTGGGTCCCAAAATCATACTGAATTCATTCTGAAGAACTGCATTTCATTATAACATAAGGAATATTTCTCAAGAGCACTTCTTTATAGGTATTGCTAGCAAAAATGCACCAGTTCTACATATCAGATAATGCTAGCCTGATATATGGGGTAACTCAGAACTTGCCACTTCTACAACGGTCTTTTTTTTGTTGCCAATCCCACTGTTTGATAAAAGTGTCGGCTCAGAAAATCAGTAAGATTTTCTGTCAAGAAAACACTGAAAGACACTTAGGTTTTGATTAAGGAAGCTTCAAAAGTGGAAGAAACACATTGGCTATTTGGTATGAGAATATACTGTGTTACACATTCAAAATACTTTTCTGCTTTTAAATGAGATGTCTTGGGCTTCAGAATGATCACTTAAGGCTAGAAATAAGTAAGGAGACAGCGTCAGTTCAGTGATTTGTTTCGGAAGCACAGCTGCAGAACTTTTAGAAGTTCAAATATGTAATAGCTCATTATCATCTTCTTGACTGAAAGTGACGAACTTCTTACTGTTGAAACGTGAATTATCATCTGCTTCAGATACTCAGTGTTGCTACCACAAATAGCAAACAAAGATGGAAATGACCACAACTTCGAGACTGGACATAACCCATTCAGGCAGTAATAAACACACTGGCTGCCCAGAAGGTCCACCAACTTGTTACTAAGCCAAAGTTTAGCAGATATGCACTAATATGCCCAGCCTTTAGAAAAAGCTCTGTAGAGGACATGATGTTCCACTTTCTCAGAAGCAGCAATACAAACCACATATTCACTGTAACATTTATGGTCTGCACAGAATCATTGAGTGCGCAAGGAGATCCTAATGGACTCTGTCGCTTCAACAGAGGATGGGACATTCTAGGTTCCATACTGACATGCAACACTCAAAACACAGAAATTTACATCGTGCCGTTCAGTAGCACAAGAAAGGTGAGGAAAAGGCAGTACTGAATCATGTGCTGTGCCACACCCAAACTGAACTGGTAGGAAAATCAATTGTCAATTAAAAAATTCAGTGAAACCTAAGAAGACAGTCTGTGTGAGCCCTATAATGATCTGGATCAGACTGAACTATATCTGATAATCCCATGCAGGGTTAAAGTACAAAGTTAGTTTAACTACTGACAGTTTGTGAGCTGAAACAAAAGTTTCAGTCAAACAAGTACTCTGACAAATCATAAGGAACCCACTAATGTAATGTCTCATTTACTGTCTGAGCGCTGTCCTCATTTTTGCCTGATTACATGACCTGTTTAGCTGTCCCTAGCATTGTAACGATGATTTTTATCTTAGGCACTGGTACAAAAGTAGTCACAGTTACTAAGCCTCCATTACAGAAAAGTCTCCAAGAGTACATGGAGTTTCAGGAAAAATTTCTACCTCTTTCCTTACCTCTGCATCTCGAAAAAAAAACCCAAACAACAAAAAACCCCCATAGATCACAAAAAATAACTCAAAACACATCTTCAAAACAAGCTTGAAATTTATATGTACACAACAATATCCTTTTTCCCTGCCATACACGCCTTTGCTATGGCTCCTCAGAAACTTTGATACCTTTTTTTTTTAAAGAGGCCAAGGACTGCTATCATTTAAAAGCACAATTCCTTCTAACTTTCTTTTTTTAAAACTTTTTTCATCATCTTTTCCTCATTCATATCTCCCTCCTGCATAACCATCTATCTATCTTTGGTGTTAGTACTGGCAAAGAAAATAAGAGTAAAACTGCTTTGTTTGGGAAGATGTTCACAACTCATTCCAGAAGACAAGGGAAGGAAAGCAGCATTAGGACCAAGGAATGTAAAAACCATATTTTTAATAGGTTCATGGAAAAACCACTGATAATGCCCATTTCCTCACATTATACATCCTTCAGCAAACATACTAACTTGTGAAAAATTTGGGGTTTATCTATAGATATATTTTTAAATAAAAATATTACTTTTTTCCTCCTCATATGATCCTCCAGAGCTGCTGCTGTATCGAGATTCTAATCTGTGGTGCTGGCGGTTTAAGTTACTGTTTAAGCCACTGTAGATGTCTAGATGTCCGTAACTGTAGGAAGAAAGGAAACAGCACTAGAAACTGACATTCTGTGAGAAAAAATAATTGGTAAAACTGTATTTCAACAAAACTAAGTGTTATGCAAAAATATTTCATCTTACAAGGACAATCAATGTCATGCCAAAGCATCACAGCTGCGTAAGACACACCTCCTGCAGTAATGCTAGAAGGGATTCAATGAGATAGTCCACTATACATTTTGTTTCTGTTAGATCACTTTCATTAATATTTAAGTACATTAAAATATTTGTTACCATTATATATAAGTTATTCTTACTCTTGACCAAAATAACGAAAACCCTGTATGATCTAGCACAGATATACATATATCTACACAGAGTCCAAGATCCTGCCTCACTAATCTGATAAAGAAATCTGAGAAATAAGAGTGATAAAAACACAATTTCCAAGCTGTTTCTACATAATTTTCTAAAATTCTCTCCTCCTGCCAAGTCAAGATGTGCATAATACATCTTATAAAAAAGCATATACCCTGAGGAGGTGCTAGACAACCCTACAGCATATGCAAAAACTTGCAGAGACTTTCAAAACTGCCTTCAATATTTTACAAGTTTCTTCAGCTCCAGCCCCCATAGCAGCCAAATATTTGCCTGTGCCTTGCTAGGCTGACTTCTGAATGACAACTCAAATTCCACTGTTTTCCATGATTTATTTCCACACAGCCCCACATCCCCCATTTACTGGGAGTATTGGGGTTTTCTCTCAATATATTTACTACCATCGTGGTTTGAGTGAGAAATCTGCTGGTTTGTCAATGTACCGCATAATAGCTCCTCTAGAGTAACAGCATGTGTGCACTTTTTTCTGTGCACACTTTTTCTCATGCTGATTATAGCACCCATACTCCCTTTTGCTTTAAAGTTGACCATCTTGTATTTAACACAAAATGAGAGCATGCCCACAGTCAGTTACTGTTGAGCTCTGAGGCCAGATCCTAAGTCTATGTCAGCTGTTTGCTCTCCACCACCTTCACACTGGTACTACTGTCATCAAATTAAGGAGGAAGGCATCTGTTTTAAAGCTAGCTGGAACAGATCTGGCCACAGATACCAGACATCCAAATACTCTGACTAGGAGAATTGATTTCCAGTGAGCTAGTAAACGAAATTGCGAATTGGCTATGTTACTAAACTAGTAACATTTGCCTTTGATGTATCTATATCCATCTGCAGTATAATTTATCTTATGTAAACATACACAATCCAGTGTAATGGTAGCTATGGCATCAATAACAATATAGCTATAGCAATACAAAGCTTGACCTGGATTGGTCCCTTAATTTATACAGTTTCTTCTACAGCTTTTGGAGTTAAATTTAAAATTGAGGCTGCTACTGTTAATCCTAAATAGTATTCCAGTTCTGTTGCTTAAAACCTATAAAACTTACAGTCACGTATTTCCTGCAATGTAGATGTATATGGAGCCACTGAGATGCAAGTATTTATAGCACCTACCAGGAATTCCTGTAATTCAGTTAATAACTGCTCTTTAAGGAGATACTTACTTCTCTTCAGTATTGTCTTTTACATGTTTACTGTCAGGGTTGCCATCTGTGGGAGCTACCATTGTATTGCTACTAGAAGTGGTACCTGTGAATTACGGAGAAAGAAAAAGATTGGTCAATAAAAAGGAAAAGTACTCTTAAATACATGATGACCCTTATTTACTCGTCCATGCCAACAGGCCTAACAGGTTCACACTACAGCAACTGGCACAAACACAGCCACAGAAATTACTTTCATATGCAAGAAAAAAATCGTTCTTTAGACTAAAAGATTCTGAGCTGCTACGATACTCTCACCAACTGGAAAAAATCAAAAGAATCCATCCCAGGAATCTCTTAGTCTTCAACGTGAATTAAGTAGATAGGCTTGTTTTTGAAGCAGGATCTAGAGACCTATTTATTTCTTTCCTGTATGCTACAGCTCATTGTAGTCCATAAAATGTAGTTGGACTTCAGTATGCATTAATTCAGACCACAAACAGATAAGAGATTAAAACCTAACAGCCTGCAGTGAAGCACGTATCAATTTCTTTTTAAGAGAAACTTGCAAGCGTCACACTGAATAGATGACCATGACTGGAAAGGACTTCGCACCCTCCCCACAGATTTTGCTACTTTCAGTTACACTTAAGTGCAAGAGCCCCATAGTTTTATTCCATACTTTTTAAACACTTCCAAGAACAAGGGCCAATGCACCCACTTTGTGGTCCAGATAATCCCTTTGTGACAGGTCCAGGCTGCTTCATAACGTTGACAGCTTTGCAGCAGAAAAGCTAAGTCCTTCCTTAGATACTCTCCCATCCATGTCTGTTGTGCCTCACTTTGAAAGATGCTTCACCAAAACCACACAGCTTTACCCTGTATTTCTGCACATGTTCTTGGATTGAAGCATGAGGTGGACAGTTTTTACATTTTCCGTGGTTGTTTTTTTTTTTTTAAATGATTGTTCTATTGTTAATTGTTACTTATTTCAAAATAAATTCTCCTAAGTAAGTGTACTTAAATCCTGTCAAATAAATTCCTACAGATGCATCTTGTGTCTATTACAGAACTTAAAATATAACAATTTACGTGGATTTAATATGATTTAAATTTCCCCAATTGTTTAACTGAATTGACAGAAAAGTGACATAGTGATGGTAAACAGTGTGAGATCTGAGCACAGGCAAGGTCTAACACATACCTTAATACAAACCTGTTCCTTGTGAATCTATCACGTGTTCTTTAATAAAAAACTCTGGGTACAGAAAAAACTGCAGATCTTGTAAAACAAACTTTGTACCTTAATTTAGTTTTAGAAACAGAACACTGTGCTCCTGATGAATATTTACAGGTGAACTCCAATATTATAACTGATTGATAAGAGCATGTTTATCATTGACAATAATAAAAGTTTAAGTTAATAAATTCTCACCTGAAGTGACAGAGGGGATTTTGTAACTGGAAGTAATGCGGTAATATGGTGGATTATCCATATGTGTGACTCCTGAACTGACAGGATCTGTAAGCTGAAGTTCACTCACCAGCTCTTCTAGTAGTTGCATTGTTTTATCTCTACCCAAATAAACAATAACTTTCTTTACCTGTCATAAAAAAGAGTATATGCATATAAAATACTGTGTACATAAGCAAAATACTTACTGCAGCGACTAGATAAAGAAAAAAAGGAAAATAAGACATTTGAATATTTCTATATGTTAGAATCAATATCTACTTTCACTGCAAGTGAGGAGACCTGAAACTTACTCTAGTTCTAAAAGCAAACAAAATTGCATTCATAGCTGTCAATAGCAGCAAGCATTGGAAACATCACAAGAATAAGGAAGTAAGTCTTCTGAGTTCAATGACAGTTCTTAAGAAGCAGATTTTCTTACAAAGGTTTTAGCAACATCTGAGACAACACTGGAGTGAATGTATTCTGATATGCTTTCACATATGCTTTGACAAAAAATAAAATTGGTTTTGAGGAGGCTTGGGGTTTTGGTTTTTTTTTTTTTTTGGTTTGTTGTTTTGTTTTTTTTTTTTTTAAATACTTGGTCATTCAAGAATAATCACACTCTCCCTACATGACATGACAGACACTTGATTTCACTATATTAACTGTCTGCTTTTTAGGACTACTCTAAGTTATCGCAAGAAAAAAAAATTAATTTCCAAAATGCTAGAGGCCTTTATATACTGTGATAAGAAAAAAACCTTAACTATAGCAATATTTTAATAAGCATATAGCAATTAAGGATTCTCTACATCTTACTTCAGCAAAATAATCCTGGTCACTGGTCCAGGGCTAAGGAGCAGCAGATGGCTGCTGGTCAGTGATTACTCTAGACATCAGGAAGTTCATATTTTTTGTTGTGACGTTTTCTTGAGTCATTACTGCTCAATGATTTATTTCCACTCTTTTGGCAGAACTCAAAGATGAATGGTAAGCAAGTGATCCAGGCATTTGACTCACAGAATTACTTCGTCACCTTATTCAAACCATATATACAAAGATTTTGAGCTGCGACGTTAAGTTAGATTTTCTGACTTGCAAAGAAAATGATTGGCAATCAATAAAGAACTTAAGCTGTCCTCAGTAAGAAGTTACTAATATTATAGGTACTGTTTACTTCATATCTAGTTTTTTTTACTATTAGCAAAACCTGTAATAATTTTCTAATGAAAAGATTACTTATGGAACTATCTTAATTCTTCCTAATAAACAGAGACTAACTGATGCAGTAGATTTGCATTTTATGATGGAAAGGAATAGTTCAGTGTATACTCCTAACGAAATAAGTCTAAATTTAGGATTGAAACTCTTAAGTTTCCTCTTTTTATTACAAAGGAACAAAAAATGCTAAGCCAGATGCAGACATTTTAATAAGGCTTTTCCATTTGTTATGATGTACTCACTAAATAAGGTCTATGGTCCACCTCGTATACTCCGAATTTTGACAACTTGTAACTGAGAAGATGGTTAGTGGACCTTTTCAGACTTAGCACCCTGAGTAAATGGCAATAGTCAGTAAGTTGTCTTAAGGATGCCTCAGCTATCTTTACGGTGTGATATCCTTTCTGATTATTTCCTTTCTCAAGCCCTTTCCATGAATGCCGGGTTAACTGAAATTGATACTGAAATTTTGACATAGATGTTCAGAGTAACTCAAAAAGGAGGACTGAATTTGGTTTTAGTATTTGATGGTATTTAGTGGTCATAAAATATTGAGTTGGAGATTTTTGTACTAGAAATCCTACCTCACATTTTTTGTTTGGTCATCTACTAATTTTTAAAATACCAACAGCACTAAGGAGACACATCGCATACTCACATAAGGCAAAAGGCTGGGTTCACTGTTCACTCCACAGATACTGATCAAGAAGTGCAAAATTATTTTCAGATTCTTGGGCCAGCTATCTGCCAAAGTAGTCCAGACATTTTCTATCTCTGACCATGCCACTTCATCACCATACTAGAAAAAAAAAAAAGTATCTTTCCTGAAAATTTCAGTATCAAACGTGGTATTTGAAAGTCATCTGTATTGACCAAGTGGGACAGGCTCTAGAAAAAGGAGACATAAATCCTGCAAGAAGCTGTTGCCTTTTTAACATTCCACATTCTGGAAATAACTATTTTCTTCTATAGCTATAAATATAAAATATATATATATATCAATATATTTGTGCATATATTTTCTTTATATACAATATAAACTTGTATACATTACACAAATACACAAACATTTATATGTGAATTTATTTCTATTTTTTAACATAAAAATTAAAAAAAAGCTATCTAAATTTAGCAGAGGCCCATTCTCCGAGATGCTGACAATCCTGAATAAAATTCCATGGACCATTGGCTGCCAAGAGTTTTTAATCTGTAGTTTAAAACATGATCTCTCATCAGTAGAATTCAAAGATAACAAGAATTGGCAGGAGCACTGCACGCGACCATCACTTTTTCTGTGTTGGAAATAGCTATCACAGGAAGGAGGAAGGTCTGTCAGCCTCTGGCAACAAGATTGGTTCCAAAACTCCATTTTGAGATCACAGGTGTACAGGAGACTTGGTCTTATCTATCCAGCTAGACATCTATATTGCAAAACAACAGCTATACCATATATAACGATTACTGTAATATTTATATTACATATTATGTATTTCTTGTAATATGTCAAAATGTTTGGTATAGTTTGGGTATACATAAGCAACCCAACAAATATGAACAATAACTCTTGAAAGTTTGGTAACAGTATCTCTGAACAGTATTTTTCACACTAAACCCGACAATCCACTGGAAGAAGATGGAGGACTTAAGTAACTAATTTTACCTTTGCAGTCATATACATCAGATTGTTCAGAACCATAGCTGTAGCCTGTGGTGATCCCCAGCCTTCTCCTCGTAGCCATCGTCTACTGTTCACCATCATTTCTCTGTCTTTCAAAGAATCTTCTTCATCTTCATCTTGCCGACGAATGGTTGGCAAAGGCTTCAAATCTACCAACTCAATATTGTTCATCCATGGTAGCAGATAATGCAGCATCACCTGTCTCCCAGCTGGGTGAGCCGTTTGGATTCTCTGACTGACTTCTGTAATTCCAAAATCAGGTACACACATTAATTGAAAATCAATAATGAGAATTGTTTTGTTAATAACAACAACAATAATGAGCCAAGTAGACCATACTGATATAAATTACTGTTGATACAGACATAATTTTTTTGTTTAGCTGACTATCACCATTTTGTAATGATTAAGTCTGCAGTCTTCAGTAGAGCTCATTGAAGACACTGCTGGCAAACAGTACATTGAAGAAACCATATTAGCAAATGCAGGCATATATATTCCTCTAATATACTTAGAGGACGTGAAAATGTACCAACGTTGGCAAAAAGCACTTAAATTGTTTTTTTCCTTGTATTAGTCCTAGTGGTTTTTTAAATTGATGTGAGAGGTTTTTATTCTGCAATTGTTTAAAATTGCTAGATTTTAAGCAATCTACAGTAAATAAGAAAATACTAGAAAGAACAATAGAATAATAATTTCAAAAAGCAGTCACAAATTATTTCTCTAACGTGATTTTTCATGGCAATTAGAAAGTCAGCAAAAGTATCTTTGATTCATGTTGTTTCTTTTTTAACAGATTTCCAATACAAGTAAACAAAATTTGTCACTCAGTAAATTCCATTTTTCCCATTCGCTGTGATGATGTTACCTTGTTGTCCTGATTTTAGTGAATCACATATAAATTAACTACTGAAAAATAAGAAGTACACATTTTGTACAATGCTTTTGACCCAATTAAGTTTTTTTTTGTTTTCAAACCATACCTGAGAAGATAGCAAGCGTTAGTTCAGGATAAGTCCTTGCTAATTCTTCTGACAGTTGATAATATGACATGGAATATAGATGTGGTAAAGGAGAAGGCTGACTCAAAACCCCATCCGTCCGCTGAACTTCCAGTTTGTGAGCATAACGGAACATCTTTGGTTCCAATATCTACAATAGTAATGTTCAGAATTTGAAGCTAAGTATAGAGCAACAATGGAGTTCTTCATATAAAATTACCTTTTAAATGTATCTAGTCTTATTTCATGTTTCCTATCTATGCAGATTTCCATACATCTACAGTATTCATCAACACTGTGGTAATTTCCTAGAAGACTAGCTAAGACTCACCCCAATTGATGAGTTTCCAGCAATAAATTTCAGAAATCTGCTTTCACAAAATACCATATTAAAAAATAATTTTTAAAATAACAAAATGTGAAATACTATTGAACACTTGCATTTTCAAACAATATCAGTTTCTGCAAAACAATACAATCTTTGATGTTTACTGGTTGTTTGTATTTTGCTGTTCAAGGATTCATTTGCATTGTTAATCAGAGATTGGTTCATTGCTCAAATCCTGAGCTTAATGTGCTTGTAAGAGCTTGTACTGTTAATGACTAGATAATCTCTTGCTCACGTAGC
>JAVSBS010001131.1:13808-27069 GCA_033124195.1 Coracias cyanogaster | reverse complement strand
GGTAAAAGAAAAAAGAAAAAAAAAAAAAAAAAATCAAGATTGGCAAGCATATCTATTTCCTTTCCGTTTTGGCAACCACCAGAAACAGCTTGAGTTTCTGTTATGAAACAATGGGTATGAAACAGGTATATGAGGAAAGGCATTAAAATTATGCGTACGAGACTGCATTATTATCTGAATAAATATATAGAGATAAAAAGAACAATAGAAAAACTTAAAATAAAACCAGAAGAAAAAACAAAGGTGGTCTTGGGAAAGAAAAAACAACAAACCCAAGAATTTCAGAGTAAGTGCGGGCTGAAGGAGGTTGGATTTGTGCAAAGGACCAGATCCAAACCCTCTGTTTTAGACCTTCCAGTGCCCACAAAATGGGGCATGACCTCTGGTATAATGTATAGGGAGAGGCAAGTGCTTTACCCAGGGCCTGTCTCCTCATTCGCTGTACGTCAGCACTTCAGTAACACGTTTCTGCTTCCTTTAGAGAAAGCATATTGGGGCATGCATGGACAGCTAGAGAATGCAGCAGTTCAAATGGAACCTACTGATTGACTCTAAATATTCTCAGAGTTAACTAGTTTTGGATAACAAGCATGATGGGTTACTTTTCTGGCCTTAGGCATCAATGCTGTGTTTTAGTTGGCATTCAGGTAGTCTCTGGGATGCATCTCGTTCAGTTATTTTTTTCGCTGCGTTGAGAACAGGGAACAGACCATGTTTTCCTAACTAAAGAATCAAGGTGCTGTTAAAAACAAAACAAAACCCCTAAATAAACCTATTTCCATGATCATATCCAGCTTCTAGAGAAAACCAAGCCACAAGAACCTGAAATCTACTCTACCAATTGATTCAAAATAGTAATACAATTTTAGTATCAATTACAAATATAGCCACTGTGAAGACAGAATATTTAAAAAAAAAACCCACAACATCCAAACTCAAACCTTTTTCCCTTAAAATTTTTAGTTACTTTTAAGTAGCTTAAGTTCAGCATTAAGAGTGAAAACTAATATTAAAACAAGAATTGAGAGTACCACCTGGAAATTGCTTATGCAAATTAATGTTACATTTTAAAATATTAGCAAAGGCAAACCAATACTGTGGTCAGTTAACAGTTCAGTATTTTAACAAAGTAAAATCTATCTCCTCCCCTCAATTTGTAGATACTGTTTCCCCCCCCCATACCCCTTCACTTCCCCGCCCCCCTTTGTAGGTTAACACTTTAAAAAGTAATTTTTCTGAGAAGTTACCTATGGATGCAAAGAAAATGATGGCAAGAAAGTCACGTATTGGTTCAATACAGGCCATAATCTCCTCAGTAACCATGTGTCCCTGAGAAGAGATCAGAGCTCCAGCTAAGAAGCATCCCAGCTCCATAGAAACATCCAACAGCTCTGTGATCTGTCAAAGAATAACAGAGAATCTATTGCTGTTCTGTAGCCCCAAGTGACTTCATATATCATTTCACAGTGAAATTATAAAACTGTACGTTATACTGAGTGTAGGAAATTACTCCATCTTTATGCAAGCTCAACAAGTAGCACAGCGTATTTATTTCAGTGTTGTGCAGTATTGTATTTATACAAAAGATTCACAAAACCAGTTTCCCCTCCACATTACCTCCTTCCCCACAAAACCAAAAATAAATTTCTTAATCTACATTGTAACGCCTTGTGTCACCCTTAAGGATAGCATCTGATTTCACAAAACTGAGAACGACTGTAACAGCTTTGGAGTCAGGATTACATAATACAGTGAGGCTGAGAAATAAAGCAGTAAGAACAGCTTATTTTCCAGCTGTCCAACAAGGGCAAAAAAAAAAAATTAAAAAAATCAAAGCTTATAATTTGGGAGAATAGTGTCAGTTTAGCAGAAGTCTCAGTCATAAATTACATTTAACTATTGTAAATTTGAACTTCAATGTGCCTGTGTGCTTTACTGAATAGGAATGCATTTAGGCATGTGAAGTAAACTGCTGAAATAAAGCATGGGATCCATCTGAAAGAATCCAGAGTGCTTCACTCTTATTATTTGAATACAGTACTAGAAGGAAGAGATGACACACGTAAAGAGACTGAACTAAACACAAAGCAACTGCTTAAGGCAACGCTCAGAACATTAGAAAAAGCAAGGAGCACTTTTAGTCAGTGTAAAGTATGTTTTAAAATAATTACTCTGAAACTACGCTGCTGCAGACGGTCATCTTACTGAGAAAGGGCAATGCTATTAATATTCATAGAACATTTCAAACTGAGGACTTATTTCCACACTAATTTAAATTAAGCTACAATACACCATAGTACATCTATAGTACCATATTAATCATATCTTGAACGGTGTTACACTGTAAGGTATGAAGCTAAAACTCAAGTGACTTGAAATTAATGGAGGAGAGGAAAAGACACAATAAACAAGTCTCCAAGCTATGCATAAAATGCCACCTAAAAATAAACCCCAGACTTTTGTATACTGAAGTATTAATATCTGAATGCTCATCACATAACTCCATTTGTGAAAACAGTCCATGATTTATTGTGAGACATTTAAGAAAACAAATTGGTTCTGTCATCTAATGCAAATAGTTGCTGATCAAGCAAAAACAACAAAATAACAGAGTACTACTCTCATTTTAAAACAAAAGCATGAATTCAGTGCTTTCCTTCATAATTTGAAATTGGAAGATAGGAGAAAAAGATATATGTAAAAGGTTTTAAAATCACCAAAAGATGAATAAGACAAAGGAAATAGTTATGAATAGGAAACATTTAAGTTCTTCTCCATCACACTGTTTTAAAAGTCACAACTTCTTACGAATAAGATCCAATACAGCCTCTTCAAATAAAGTTGACCTTAGTTTTACTCTTCAGCTACAATTCCACACTCCCCCACCCTTCAAAGTGTCATCAGCTAAACCAGAGCTCCAGATTTTATAGCTAATATTTTAAGTATTCCCATGTACATGGTAAGGTTACCATGTAAGAAGGTGTTCAGCATCTCTTATATCAGAATTGAATGATACTGGGCTGCTATAAAAACAACTATTCAAGCAAGGAGCAATTTAACCATGAAAGAAACACGCTTGTTCAGAAGATATCAGATATAACTGGAGCAAACTGTGTGTCCATCCGGGTTTACTCCCACAGTGTAAAAACAGAATTCTGTTCCTTCACTCTATGGCAAGCTAAGTCAGGGCTCAAGGGCCTGGTAGATAAAATGGCAGTTTTTTCAACTTCTTGTCTACTCTTTAGGTACTGCACAACTTCAGGTCTACAAAACTTAGAGGTCACTCTACACAGAAAAGTGTGAAGTGGGTGAGAGGGACAAAAAAAGAACCAAAAAATACATTATTTTGTTACCACAACCCCCCCAGCTCCAGTCTGTTCTTCAGATTTACATCTAGATCTATATTCCTTTTCCTATTCCTATCCTGGTCGCTAGTTGTCCAGTAATACTACCACTAAGTGGACATATGTCCTCAACTAAATCTGTAGCATCTGGGATTATTACACATACTGTGTGGGCATGCACGCACACACACACTGGAGTTTGTTTTACTGGCAGGAAGGCATTCTCAGCAAAATTTCTTATATAAGCAAAACTTGGAAAATATTTTGCATTTAATATTCCCTTTCTGCTTGCATCATTTTTAATGATTTGCCTTTACCAAACAGGGCTCTAACTATGGGCTCTGCACCACCCTTTTCTCAACTCCTACAACACAGAAAGCTTTTTCAGTCAAAATTAAATTAAAAGTTTTGCCAATGTATGTGTTTTTCCCAGTACAATTTAGTTTTCGGTTGTCTTCAAAGGTCTCATTTCACTCTAATTTAGACAGGGCTGCTTTGCATTCACTACAAAATTGGATTTTTATGTTCAAATGTTCTATCATAGCAATAAAGAAAGAAAGAAACATTACTGCTATAACATGTTCCAGTTGAATTTCAGCCATTTGTTCAGCAGTTGTTTTGCCTGCATTTTCTAATAATGTGTACTCTTTAATCATCATCGAAGCTTAATGAATATGGTAAGTCAGTAAAATAAAGGAAATCCCCAATGGAAATAAATGTATTAGAATTTCAGGCTTTAATAACTTAAATCTGCCCAAGAGTAAAAAGGTGAATTCTAAGCTTGCATTTTAAGGAAGAAGTAATGCCTTAATGGAAACGAAGACAATTTTTAGTATGTCTTGTAAAAACCCCATCTCAACTGTATTTTATTAAATAATTAACTAGAATATTTCAGATTACAGTTCTTCCTTAGTCTTCTCCTGTTAACAGAGAAGAGTTCATAAGCAGGCTACGAGCTATTGAGAAGTATTCCATGCAAACAAGGAGTAACATTTCTAATACACTGCAGGAAAAATTATGTACATTTTTATATATAAAGTATTGGAATAACATCACTATAGTTTATTTTAATCTTTTTAGTAATTAAAGCAAGCTGGCTATCTCCCTCTGTTTGCTGCTATCATCCCAGGTCAAACTGGATGCCACTTTTTTTAACTACTAGTGTATGCGCAGTCCTATAAACATATCAACGTAACTGCTGCCCTTCTTGTCAGCTCAGGTTTTACTTTTTCCAATTCCTTAATAACATTTAACAACTTAGTTTTAAAACATAGCAAAACTGACCCCTGTTGTCCTCCAGCTATCTGATACAGCAATTCATTAACAGGGTAATGTTTAAAAGAATTTTCCTTTTAACGTTTCTGTACACACAGAACATGAAAAAGCAACACTACACCAGTGAACGCTCTGGCTGGCTTACAACTTGTTCTTTAGCTCATTGTGGTACATATCTCAACCTAAAAGTACCAGTTTGGCCATTGACCCTACATGGTTGTATTTAAAACCATAAACTAGATTTGCTTGTTATGCCGTGATTCATGAGAACCATTCCCCAATTTAAAAAAGAAGGAGGGAAAAAAAAAAAAAAAATCAGTATTTGCATAACACAAATCTTGAAAAGGAGCTCCTGAAAGTGTAATAATGATTTACTGAACCTTGTTACTGATACCAAAGTACATGACTGAAAAATGCACAACTGTGTTTCAAAGACAGCTAGCCTCTTATAGGATTGGCACTAGACACAACCTCCGCTGCCTGATCTACCTAACTAGTTGAGGGACAAAAGGGAGGGGAATTTCAGCTACTTCTGAGAATATCTGGAAACAAAAAGAGGTAGTTGAAGCTCCAAATCTTGGTAAAGTATCTGCTGCATCTCTTTAAGTTAATGAAGAAGAGATGTGTTTAATATCCCGTTTCAGATTTAAGGAGTTGCAATGTTATCCAAGTGAGCCAAGCAGCTCAGAAAGGCTCAAAAGTCTCTTCCATACAGTAAGTTCCTCAACTTACAAGATAATGTTTACATCAAAACTGCTTACACTGCAGTATAGGAACCTCTTCTGTCCCATCCTCCCTCTTATTTTCTCACATAGAATTTGCCCTTATTGGTGGAGAAAAGGCAATTCTTGTTTTAACTAGTCATCTGAAATTTTCAAACAGAGGAAACAAGTGAAATAAATCAAGTTTATATATAATGTGCGTTACATGTGCTAGTATTGCAGATGAACTCCAATACAGGATAAACGTAGGTGGACCTCAGAGATCCAGTCAACACTGAAGCGTGTAACAAGTAACTGTACCCCTGAAGCAGGAGTACCACATCATTCCTACACACTTTGTCACGTAGTAGAAAGGATGTTGCCTGCAGAATAACTCACATGCTAGATAGAGAGTGAAAATATTTTATTTAAAAACAATCTCTTGAGTTTTCTGAATGGAGGTGCAGAGTCATGTCTGGCTAAGGCCACTAAAATATCTATTCTCGTTCCTCTACAAATTCAAAAGCTTTGTTAGAATTACACCAGTATGGAAAATTCTGTTTGCAGGTCATTATACCAACTCCACCAATAGATTTAGGTTTTCCAATGAGAAAGATCTTTGCAGGAAGAATAACAGCTGGTTTTCCTACCTGGCACCTAAAAACCTTTTCCAAATGCATGCAACATTTTTTCTAATTAGATTGCCATCCTCCATCCTATTTTTTATTCCTGACGTAGCAGGGTATCTACACCAATTATGATTGGTTTTCCAGAAGATTTGTTTGTTGAGCTCTTCAACTGGACAATCATACTTTTTTGGTTTGGTTTTCTTTATTGTGTTTTTTTAAGTCTTTGTGCTCAAATCACAACTTGTAGCATTCCTATCACAAATGTATCAGTGTCAGTGAATATCAAGCGTCTCAACCAGTTTACTGAGCTTACATGCAGTATCCTTTGTACTGTTCTCTTTGATACGTTATTTATCAGCTTTAAAAGGAAAATTGTTTTCATGTAAAGTACACAAAATATTTGCTCTTTCAGAAGTGCTTCCCATGCTGAAGAAGCAGTCTGCTTTTAAGTCCAACACACTGAAACATGTTCTCCCTGAGGTTTGGGTACACACATGTATTACGTAAAGTCATGTAGAGAAACTCCTTGTACATTTGATACACAATTTGGGCACAATACAATCAATTCCATGAAATCATTTAATATAGGCCATATTTTTAATGAAAGTAAGACTGCTTCTAGATACCATTATACCTTATGCAACTTTTGTTGTTTGGTTGTTCGTTTTTATTGAAGTTGTTCTACGAATGTTATGTCTGATTGTTAGAAAGTAAAAAAGGAAACTAGTTTTGTTCCTTCCGTTATTAAACAACACACTTGGAATATGCATAGCTGATTAGAGGGATGGCATTTTTAACCTATACAGTAAAAAAAAAAAAAAAACAAACCACGAATTGTAAAGCTACGCTCTCACTATCTTGTTTCTTGACCTTCTTCCTGAAGGAGGCCAGCTTTCTCTGTTGGGCCTGTAATAATTAAGCAAATACCCCCTAAAAAAAGAAAGGCTCGTGCACAGGAACTTTTGGGGATATTTTTTCTCAGAAATTCTCAGAGGAGCTAACAATCTGCACATCCAGGATAATGGAGTTTCAAAGCCACAATATTATCAGCAACTGCCACATTCTGTTCTCCACCACAATAGTTTTTCAGAAGGCTGAAATGTTAGATAGAAACAAATAGAAGGAAGATGCAGAGGAAAATGAACCACGTCCGAAAGTGCTATCAAAATCAATGAACCTTAAGGTTTCTCAACTTCATCCTAAACTGTCTAGCTCTCACAGAAAATTTTATAGTAAAAAACATGTTGTGAATTTGCTATTGAAAAGAAACTCATGAGCAAATGGCACAATCAGCCATTATCAGTATCTCAAAACCCATCCTAAATGATTTTCAAACACATGAAGCAGCCTAAAATTAAAACTGGAATCATGGCACTTTAACTGGTTTTATTAAAAAAAGTTACCAGCAGAAGTTCAGCTGATTTACATTTAGATTTTATTTCTTACTCATCTATGCTGCAATGCATAGATGCATCTGTACATTTGGGGTTTATCTGAAAACATTTTAAAGCCAAATAAGTAACTGCAGAGGTACATGGATATGCAATAACAGTAAGTGCGATGGCTTTTGCAATACTGATGCAGTAAACTACGGCACATATCAAAATGTTAATTTAAAAGATTACCGTTAGCATAAGGAAGATGAATGCAGTTATTCCTAGAATGAGGATTTCTTTATTCCCTTTGCTTTCTGCATGCAACTTGCGATAATACGGTCCTATGAGATAAGTCTTTATAACAAGACATAGAAGAAAAACAGCAGCCAGAGAAAAGAGGATTTGGCCAACCAGTATCAGTATTCTCAGTATTTCCTTGAAAATGCTGGAAGAGAAGAACAAACAAAACATTTCTTTCAAGGGTTCTCATGCCTCCCAACCAGTTCCCCTGAAGTGCAACGATCTAATTCCACAGATATCCACCACTGAGTAGCTACAGTAAGATATTTAGATACATTTGTAAATAAGATGAATACTAAATCTGCTGGGTGCCCAGCAATCTCTTTTACAGCCCAGAGTGTACTTCCATGTTGATTCAAAAAAATTTTGGTTGATTGATCTTCAAGGTAAGCCATGAGGCTCAATATAACACTATCACACAGCCCTTGACAAAAGCATTCTTAAGGAAAAAAAGTAACTGAATAAATTAATTTTTTACCATAACAAACTTTTCACTACAAATTGTAAATACTGGACAGGACTAAGGCAGGTAGAGCAGAAAAACATCCTCATACAACATGACAAATACAAATAGTGAAGGGAGCTCACAGAACAGAGTGCTTATTTTTCATGGAACAGACATTAATTATAGCACTCATATTCCTATTTGCAATCCACATACTAATTGGAAGCGGGTGGGGAGAAGATACATACAATAATTTATTTTACCTGGAATATGCGCTCACTCCTGCTTGAATAAGTGTAGGCATGACAGCTATAAATAAACCAAGCTGCACATCCTGCATGACCAACATGCCAAGTAGGACACTGCTGTAGTCAATATCCCCTGTACACCAACGAAGCAGTCATGGAAACATTAACCAGAACCTATGAACGTTTGCAATGCTCAGAATACTAGAAAGGTCTTCAAATGGAGGCAAAGTGTAGTTCACAATGGGGTAAGGTCATTTAAAGCATTGTCTAGCGGTATTGTCTCCACAAGTAAGTAAATTAAAATATATGTAAATAAAGATATATAAAAAATTTAAATGAAACATTCATACAAAGCTTCTGTTACACAAAACCAGACTTTGCTTAGCAGTTAAGCACTCCTTATGCATTTACTGGAACTCCTTTACTGAAAACATACAGTCTTTAGAATAACAGATGTATGTAAGAGCCAGCATGTGTAAAATACACATTTCGAATTTAGGCATTAGAATATGAATATCCTAAGTGGGTGGAGAAAACTTCACTGCAGTGTGTATGAGGGAGGTTTACATGGAAGAAAGCAAGATGGCAAAACTCTTGAAAGGAAACATGTAGAGGTCTTTGAGAAGCTGGCAATATGGCACTTGAAGGTACTTATGTGAAGAGCTTTTTAGCTATGAAAGACTACCTGAGCTGGTCTTAAATTTGCAGATGAAGGATGTGAATTATTTAAGCCAGCCTTTCTGCCCTGATGACAAACTGGTAGTAATGGTCTCACCTGGCAACCTCTTAAAAAGCACAAGGATTTGAGACCCTCAGTGAAATCAGTTCTTAACATGAAGAGCACTGATTGGGCAACACCATCTTTCTCCAAAGGGGCCTGGCTACATTAATAGCAGGTACTCCTCATAACATGAATACACATCACATTGCCCAGTGTTAAAGGCAGATGATCGCTGGTAAACCAAACTTAACAGTGTGGGGTTTGTTTTGTTTCATTTTTAACTACTTTCCCTTGTCATATTACAAAGTCAATTTCTTTCCATTTGACTGTAGATGCTACAGTAGTCCATATTTTTAAAAAAATCGTACTTACCTTCTTTATCGCCTCGAACGCTACCTGCAAGAAATCTTGACACCAATGGCGTGCTTGATAAAGATAAACAAGTGGAAATGAAGACACTTTGTGTTGGTCTAATTTGGAGCAAATGTCCCCATAGTAAACCAAAGGCAATCATCAGAACTGTCATGTAGCAGGGTCCTTGCAAAGATATTTTCCATACCTTGGGAAGAAAACAAGTTCTTATGATAAAGTCTGATGACACTTTTCTCACTGGTAAGTTACAATGATTTTCTGTACAAATAAGCAATTGAAGATGCGTAACTTGGGGCTGCAGTAGGAGACAACACAAGTAATGGGCTGTCATCCTATACATCCTAAAACTCCGAACTTATTATGCCTAGTAGATAATATTCTATGCCAGAGGGCTATATTCTCTTACCAGAAATCAGGTAAATTTCCCCAGAGCTCACAGACAAATTAAGGTCCAAAGGTCCAGTATGAGTTGCAATATATTAGAGTCATCAAACGGAAGATAAGCCATTTGACGTGATTCCAGTGCGGGGGAAAAAACAGGAGCGGCAAAGACCATTGTCAAGACCAGAGCCTGCTCCACACTCGTGAGCACAGAATTCTCAAGTGAGAATTTACCCACTACAGTTCAGGAACCCTTGAATTACTGATGTTTATTTTTGACTTCAGATGGACTAGAAATAGCAGATTAAACTAAATGCTCATAAATTTTAAAACACATTTCAGTTAAAGCTTTTATAGTCTCATGAACTCAAACCCATTAGTTAAGGAACAAATCACACAATGCAACTCCATACATACAGTCTTCATGTATTTTGCAGCACTATTTTCTAATATTAAAATTCTAGCTACTTTGAGATTTTTTTTTTAACTAAGAGCAAGAAAAATTTGTATCTTTCTGCTGAATCCTGAAGGCCACATCATGTAATATTCCAGATTGTGCTGACATACTTGCAGAATCAGTTTATTAGCCAGTACAGCATGTATCATCAATTCAGTATGTAGTACTTAAACTGATATTTTTTTTTTTTTTTTTTGTAATAACATGACTGGCAAGCATCACTGGACACTTGATAAGAGCAACTGCAGGTTACTGCATGTTAAAATAAAGCAGAGATGGACTACCATAAATTATGTGAGATTTTTATAGTAACCAAACTGTTTTACTAAAATAAAGAGGAATAGCAAAGGTTTGGGGGTTTTTTTTGGAGACACTGAATAAATAATGCATTCTGTTCTTTCCAAAGAGTTAAGAGAAGCAGCAAATGTCATACTGGTCCACTCAAAAAATGCACAAATTTGTACCAGTATATTATAGTGAGAGTGTAAAAATCTGAAATAACCGATAACTTCAACATTAGCAGTTAAACCCTGTAATGCAGACACCTTACACAAAAATACCTTTCTTAATCTTTCCGGAGAAAATTCCAGACCAACTAGAAAGAGAGTGAAGAATACACCGAACTCTCCTAATGTCTCCACCTGTACAATAGACTATTAATAAAATAAAAATCAGTGCACAGCAGTCTACTTATAATACAAATTATAAGTCCACTTACAAAACACATTATTTCTCAATACATTTCCATACGTAATTTACTTGCTGGTTATGAGATCAGAAGTTCCCTCAGCTTTTTTAGGGTTCAAAGATTTTTTTCCGATCACCTGGTTGCTTCTAGATAATTTGGTTGGATAGTGCTGGTCGTCCAAAATGCACACGTGCATTGATCTAGGCAGACTTGCTTGCTGGTTGAAAATAAACAGGTTACATTTCATGCATATGCTATCAAAGCCCCAAGGCTTGGATTCCAGAAGTTACTTTTAGCTAGTTATTTTATTGGTCTATTGGTATAATCATTCTGCTAGACTGTAGTTGCTGTTCTGCTCTCCATCCTCTAGACTCCATGCATCTCTCTCGCAGACCATTACAACTATGAGCCTTTCCAGTTCCGAGAGAAGGGTGCAACAATAAGAAAAGCAGTTGCCTTCCTTGTCACAACACAAAAGCCTAACGTTTCTTTCCTATGTGTTTATAGTCCAGAGCAGAGGAAGACAGGGTCTATCATCAATCACAGAGAAGTGGAGCTGGAAACCATCTTCCCTGACACATTAGAATCTGCCTGTCTCCTCAGTTCCTCCGACATTCAACTCTTTTGATGAAATACAAAAGAGACAAAATGAGAGAGTACACACAATAGACCCAGGTCAACAGGAACATTATGCAGATGAATAATGGTTAATCACAGCTCCACAAGAAACAAGCAGCTCAGTAAGAAACCTTCATAACGAAACCTCTCTCGTCTATTCTGACCACATCACCTTCCTCAGTTTAAGTCTCTGAAAAATCATTATTGAATCTCTAATGCCAAGCTTACAAACTTGTTAGTCAGTCTAAGTGGTCAAGCTTTCCAGCCATTCTCAGCCCAGAAGTTATGTACGACACAAAGGTTATTATTCAATCTCAACCTCAGAATATGAGAATTTGGAAGTGTAGTACTTTCTTCCAATACAAGATTGACAAAATCCTACAACTTCTACTTATCCCTACTTACTTTTGAGCCCCACAGTCATTTCCAACAGCAGTCCACATAAGAGCAGGGGTTGCAAAGACAGTAAGTTCCAAGCAGTTACGTGTGTAACAGACACACGCAACTTAACCAGACATTACCATGCAACCTTAACTTGTGCTCTTGTTTTGCCTGCTGGCTAAACAATCTGTTAATGCACACCAGAGCACGCATCAAAACATGTGCAAAGTCGAGCCAACTACAGCCCATGGTTTCACATGAGCTAGTAATCAGGGTGCACGTGATGGAGCTAAAAAGGTTCAAGAGACTTCAGGAATGTGGGCAGGGGACTGGAAAAGAACTAGGGTCACTAGGATGGATGAAAGAGCTACAGAGATACAAAACAACTCTCTAGGAAGCCAAGCTATGCTACTCAGGGACCTTCTTGTTTTAAACCCTTCCTCCACTGTTAACATTGACTTTTTTTGCAAGCTGCTGAATATTTGATGTAATTTAAATAATTTGGCTCTCAAATGTGATCTTTATGCTTAAAGACAAAAAGAAAAGGGAAAAAAAATGAAATAATAAAACCCCACAACACACAACCTTCAGCTTTCACTTGCAACAACCACTTATGTCATGATTATATAGGAGACAAAAGTTGAAACCAAAGTGATTCAAAGAGATTTTAAGGCCTCATTCTGCAAAGGTCCAGGTTTGGACATTTTTATTTTTTTGCTTAAATACATTTGAGGTTGGCCATACCATATTCTTTTAAACTTTTCAACAACAAATGAAATCAGCCAAGAAGCAGCTCATACACTTACCTTTATACTATTTAGTCCTGATGGTCCTAGGAGTACTCCACAGATGATGTACCCAAACATGGTTGGCAATCCTATTGTTGTGCACAGCCAGCCGCATGGCAAAGACAACATTCCTATTGTCACAATATCCTAAATATAAAAGATTTACAAATGTGTTAACATAAAGGGCACACAAATTTGTGATGAAATTAAAGACTATTAAAAGATTATAAAATTAAATGTAGAATACTGCCTGTAAAAAGAAAACAACTTCAGTAAATTGACCAGAACACTTTGTTGTAAGTGTACACACTGCACTCTTGCAGATGAGGTACTGACCTTAAGTAATCAGTAGCTTTGGGGACTTTTGACCAATTTATGAAATATTTAAAATACATTATAGGAAGTAGACTGTTTCTTGAGGAATTGTGGAGGGAACAACACTTTGCATTAAAACATGACGAAACAGATCCATTTTGGTTCTTTTTTTTCTTTTAAAAATAAATCCCTATCCAGTTATTCTTCATGAAGCATAAACAC
>JAVSBS010001131.1:0-12549 GCA_033124195.1 Coracias cyanogaster | reverse complement strand
TGGGGGAGTGGTCTGGGACCCCAGTGGGTGGACCACATCCCTTGGTGGGCGGACCCTGGACATCTAGGGGGCGGATCACAACAACTCCAAATCAAGAAAAAGTCACTGTCCTGTAAATTTGAAGGAGACAGAGTAAGAACTGTTTCTACCTAGCTCTGTCTTCAGTGCCTGCAATTATAAAGTGAAAGACACCAGGATGATTTTGTTAGTCACAGTACTTTAAATAATGTAGGTTTAAAATATATTCAGAAACAATTAAGGTTGTTACCTCTTTTAGACTCCAGTAAAGAAAGTAGCCTGTTGTCATTCCAATGACTGACTACAAAACATTCAATTTTTCTAGATTGCTGTATCTTGCCCAATCAACTCCACAACTTAATGAAGAAATGCATTCACATAAGCCATCTATAAAACAGCCTGTTCTTCTTTGCTGATTCCCCAGCACATTTCCCTAAATTGGTCAGATAAATATTGTGTTTTCAACATTAAATATTAAACCTGCTATTTTTATACCCTTCTCTTCTACTCCTTACATTTGTGTGTGTAACTAAATAAAAACTTCTACTGTGGGAATGACCTCCTCCTCTGTTTCTGTACGTGGCACAATATGCTGGGCCTCTAAAGAATTGGAATTCACTAAAAATGAGACAGAGAGGGAGAAAAAAGGAATTTGAAACAAATTATGATGTTTGCAGAATTATCTAGAAGCATAAAATAGCCGCTTCAAACATCAGCATTTTTAGCTGTTAGAATAATAGTCTGATGACCATTCTCTTTTTACACCTTGTGAAAGTCTTCTTGCCCGTTTTTGCCCCAGATTTGCCTTTTTGTATATATTTTGCCTTTACTTCCCTAAGCTCCCCACTTACCAGGCTATTCTGCATTCCAGCATGAGGCGTCCATTGCCAGGTCTAAGAGACTAAACCGTGCTTTCAAGTTTTCAGCCAATGGGAGAAAGCAGGAGCAGCTGCACACCACATACATGCAAACTGTTCTCACAGTATTGGAGCAAAGGCTTTCCTAGTCAGCAAACACGAAGAACTGTTTCTAATCAGAATACACAGTAAGTGCCCCATCATACAGGTTTTCTGTCATCTTTGCTCCCAATCCCCTCTCTCACATCCTTCCTGCTACTCCAGGGATACGAAAACAGAGCTTAAGAGCTTACTGTTAAGTGTTGGCTCTGCAAAATAAAACATTCTTTACACTGACTTTCACATTGGAATGATTTCACTGCTCGGTGCAGTGTCCCCATCTTGCAGAAGACTATCACTTTCCCTAAAACCAAAATGCTAATAAGCCAACATCCGTTCATTCTAGTATCTTCTTGGGAATTTAATGTTATGACATCACCTATAGCGTTCACTATGCAAAATTATCTCATAAAGTACATAATCAGTGAAGCATCTACAACTCACAAGTTCATATAGAGTTTGTTATATGTTCCTTTGTACTTGGTAGCTTGTGTGTCTGGAATCTAACCAAACTTCTCCACATCAAAATGAAAAATGTATCAAAGATCATATAAAAAGCAATGCAATTGGCAAAATACATTCCTCACCTAGTGGAGTTCAGAGTCTAGGTCAGAAACAGCATTAGGAAAAAAGGGAAAATGTGTATAAAATAAAGACAGTTATGAAAAACAATCATTTTTCCTGTGCAATATATAAAAATAATACATTGTGTGATATTATGGTGCATTTTTACTTTTATAAAACAGAAGAGAACAGACAAAAGACAGACTGTGCTAGAAGAGCACAAGTAGATGTCACAGGTTCAGATGAGCTTGTAAATATTAATAAATCTGCGGACATAATAAGAGGAAAGTTTTTTTCAAGTTTTTATTTTCTAAAACAGCAGTTCCTGAAAGCAGGTTGTATATAACACAGTACAGCACATAAATACTCAATTAAGTGGATTAGCTGAGATTGTTTTGTTGCAGGTTTTTTGGCTTTGTTGGGGTTTTTTTGTTGTTGTTTTTTCACTAAAAGAGTGTGTTGGCCTTTTGGCAGTTAGGTGTAGCATTAGAACCCTCATTCCTAGACTCTTTAAAATGTGCTGTTATATGCCAGTGGAACAGAAGAGGGCACCCCAGCTAGCTCTTCCCTTCCCGGTTGTTGGTGCTGCTAGGTAGGATTCCCACTGGGTGCAACTACTGTGAACTGGTGCATGAAAAAATAAAAAGCTGCTTTCACTTTCTCCCAACCCAAGTAGAAAAAATGGCCTGGCTCTGTACTAAAGAGCAACTATTTTTCCTCCCTAACAAAACTCAAGAGCTGTGGCCACCTCAGAAGTCAACCTGCAAATCAACAAAAGCCTTTCAAGAGCAAAAACCAAATACAATTGCAACCCATGTTTATGCAAACAGGAGGAATTTGGAGTCAGTCTCCAAGGAAAGTACAACGGGACATTAGAATAAACCACTGTACTCCCAGTTCTAAATACACGCAGCCTTACCTGAGTGATACTGTCCGTCATGCAACATAGAAACAACAAACAATGAAAACAGGCCAAGGTAAGAAAAGCAGAGGAAGTCAGAAGTGGAAGAAAGCAACACCATGAACACATTTCAGGTTCTTACCTTGAACACTACATCTTTTTCCAGACTGTGAAAACTAACTGCAAGAATTCTTGCTCTCCCATAACTTTCTCAACAAAATGAAAGAGAAAAAAAGTGGAGACTATGCTTAACATGGTAGTTCCACACACTGCAAAGTCTGTAAATACCAGAGTCCCCACCACCACCAAGCTTTCGTAACTCTTAGGAGCTGTCTCAGTGAGATGAACTACATTTGTCACCATCAAAGTAGCGGCTACAGGGAGGACTCTCAAATCAAAAAAAGAAATCACCAGCAAAAAGGACTAATTGTTCCTGTTTGCTCACTCCTAACCAGTAATCATTCTACCACTACTTTCTTCTGTTTAAAGAGAAGCAAAACCAAATACAGAGCTAAAAAGGTTTTTGCTTTGTTTTATGAAATCAGTACTAAAATCCTAACAACTATTTAACACAAGAGTGCAAATATCAACAAAAAAAATAAATGCACACCAATGAAAAGACTGAATCTAAAACATCACTTACAGATTTGTTGTCATCAAAGGCATGCTCTTCTATTTCCTCTTCCAATCTATCAGCTGCCTTCCTGACATCTTCTAGAATTTCATCAAGCATTGACAGGCTTTTGTTTTGATGCTGCATGTTCTTAAGGGCTTCAACCTGATGTTTTTCAGCTGCTAAGAGTTCAACATATTCCATTTCTTCCTGTTGAATTTTACAACACACAGATAAAGTGCTGGTCAGGCCCTTGAGCAGAAAAGCATTTGACATAAATGGAGGTTTCTTTTGACACAAAACATCTTATGAGTGAAATTACAAAAGCAATATAGACTTTACAAAGTTATTTGAAGACTGCTTTTTCTTGTGGCAGTTTTCATTTGGAGAAGTGGGGAAGAAAAACAACAACCAAACAAAATATTCACCAATCACCTCTTCTAATCCATTAAACAGTAGAGCTGTCCCATGGTTATGATCCAGGAAACACAAGAAAGGAATTACTTTGAGGAAATCCAGGAAACACTTCAAAGCCAAGTAAAGTTTACAGCTCAGAAGCACAACCACCTTGAAAGCTTAGTGTTACTAGCTACAACAAACTAATTTAAGGAAAATACAATGAATCTTAATTACATAAGCCATTTTACAAACATAGGAAGAGGTCTGTTTATGGTTTTCAAAGATCGCAATAAGTGTGGCAACAGCTACAAAAAAATAAAAGCAGTTGAGACAGAATACAGATGAGCAGTAAGCACTGTAGCTGAGGCTCCTGTTTATCTTTCCCAAGAAGCATTCTTCCCCTGTCAGAAGTAAAAAAAACTTGACTTTGTCCATCTTTTCAGCTTGGGCATCTTATGAACTTGCACTAATGACTTCTGAAGTCCAATTCTAGGCTTCAGAAGTAAGAAAAGAAAAATGCTGATATGGTTTGATATTGTGTAAAAATATTTCAGTAGCTTCGCTGATAAAAGTTATGATACTTTGTGTCTCTTTGGATGTTTCAGGTTCAAAAAGAGAACTCAAAAAGCTTCATTTACTGATCAAAACTGGATTTAACACTGCACCTTCTACATGGTTATCAAGGCTATAACAAAACATAATACTTTGTGTTTTGACAGAGTGTAATCTGAGGTTTTTTATGAAAAGAAGATGCCTCACTTTACATGCCGACATTCTTTTAAAGATGCACTGGTTGAGAGAGAACAACTATGAATAAGGAAACATGTGCAACGGCAGCCTTCTTCCTTTCCATTACATTCAGGATCCTGAGAATATTTATACTAGAGAGACCCTACATCTGTCCTTTAAGAGAGTCAATATTATTACCAAAGGAAAAAACAGACCAGGCAAAAAAATGCAAGCAATCTCTAGGTCAGGCTGAATTCCCAAAAACCACAAGTTTCTGTCTTTATTGTAGATACCCTGCCATATCCAGTTACAAAATAGATAGAACAGAGGTCTCCCTTAGGTTGTGTGTTTTATCTGCCTGCCCCACACAATACCTTAGATAACCTGGGCATCCAAAATGGTCCTAAACTCCTATGCTTAAATAACCAGAGCATCTCCTCCTCCACACATTTGCAGATGGACATTTTTCCCCTTGAAACTTGCAAGAACATGCATAGAATTTAATCAACTCCTCAATGCCAAGATAAGAGCATGTTCAGTACAGCCTGTAACTGTAGATTAATCCTTTTAAAATCCTGACAGGCAGATGAATACCTCTGATTGTGATTAAACTAGAATTGCTGTCTGTTGGTGTTTAGAATTACCGTAGTTACACCAGCATGATGAAAATTACAGTTCCCAAAATAACCGAGGTTGGGAAAAATGTAACTATTGATGTATTTGGCCCAATATCAGCTGCTTTAGTTCTTACGCAACACGTAAGCAAGAGACACAGTCACTCTCATACCGCCTCAAGGAAAAACATTTCCTATCCGTTGTTCTCTGCTAGCAGACATTGCTTGAAAGATGTAAAAACCAGCCTCCATGTTAGCTGCAGATTCTTTCCTCAGTCAGCAACAATTTAGAACATGAGATGAACTGATAAGCTTTAGATTCTTTCCCATCAAAAATGAAACAGGCTTTGGGAGCTGATAGTCCTTTCTATTGGCTGAGACAAACAGGCTGAACAGAGCTAAACTGCAGAAAAACAAAAAACACTGATTTGCAAGAAGTTATCTTTCTCTCCATACCAAGGTAGAATAGCTTTGAAAAATCTGAGCTTAACTACAGGTTCCTTTAACGAAGGCAAAAGGTTTTGTAGTCTGTTAAAGTGGCAGGTCTGTTTTCACCTACAGACCAGCATCACAGCAGTAGAGTGGGACAATCACAGAGAATGGTGTCCACAGAAAGGACAAGCTAGGTGAGACTGCTACCTGTTAAGCACAAGTGCATCACAGTACAAACACTTCTCTGCAACTCATGCTGGGATTGAAGACATCTGATCACAAGGTATATACCAAAGAGTCTTTTAAGCCAGGTAATACAGATAAGGATTATGCACTCAACAGGAGACTGGAATGCCTAAAAACACATGAGCAAAATGAGGTAATATTAAGTAAGACTTTGGGGCAATGCTGGTTAAGAACACTCTATTGCTGTTGCTCTCTATAATCAGGGATGAAAAACACACACTCAGAAGAGGATGCATCTTTGCACTACTTGTGAGTTACTTTTTCCATCCACATCTGATTAGTAGGCACCCAAGAAATGTGAAGCAGATTAAAAGTAATATTTGGCTGTTTTTTTCCTGAACCTCTACACAGGTTCCTGGAGCGAAGGCAGGCAGAAGCTATCTTCCTATGCTTAACAAGTGACAGGACAAGAGGAAACAGCCTGAAGTTGCACCACGGGTGATTTAGGTTGGACGCTAATAAAAGTTACCAACCAAGCTTTATAACTGAAAGGGTTAACAAACACTGGAACAGGCTACCCAGGGAAGTAGTTGAATCATCATTCTTATATATGCTTAAAGGCCATGTAGACGTGGTGCTGAGGGACATGGTTTAGCAGCAGACCTGGTAGAGGAGGGTAATGGTTGGACTGGATGATCTTAAAGGTCTTCTCCAACCTAAAGGATTCTATGATTCTTCCTTCTTCCCCTCCTGCCCCATGGATGACTCCACTATACCCTTTTTCCTGCAGCAGAACCAGCGAGAAATGTGTATGCATCCCAACACCACAGACTTCCAAATACTGCGACTCAACAGGACTAAAACAAAGGGAGGAGTCCAGCACCCTGTACAGTCATTTGTATTTCCCATTCATTCATTGTTTAAAAAAATGGAAAGGATGTCTTATGAGTACACCAACAAAGTAATCATTACAGTAAAATGAAACAGGAACAAAATCAGACTGAACCTATGTCTTCTGAGGTAAGAACTGAAAAAAAAAAAAGTATTTTCATCTTCTTGGCATGCATTTTCCCACTACACTTGTTTCACTTTATGTAATAATTGTAAGGTTAGAACAACAGATATTCTGTTTAAATAATCACACAGATAATTACTCAGATGAGAAAGAAGATTCTGGACAGCTTCACTGCTGCTATTTTAAGAGCTCTGCAGGGAAAAAAAAGGTAGAAAACCTAGTAATTCTCATGAAAACTGTTACCATTTCTATGCAGCAGAGGCTGTCACTTCCATCAAGCTCCAATATCAAAGTCAGCTGGAGCATTCCATTGGAACATCCCTAGACCAAGCTACTCCCTATCCAAGTTTGTTATAATACAGTCTTTATTTTCACTGCACAGACCACTCCAGTCTCCCAAGGATATATCCTGAATTCTACTTCCACCAGCCTTTCTTGCCACAATTGACTGCACACTTTCTTGTACATAATCTCTTGCCATCTTCACCAGTCAAGATCTGCACATCTCTTACACAAATGCCCTTCAGAGAAGCTCTCAGCTTAGATGCTATACCCCAATTACATTTTTAAAAATTTCTCTTGCTCCCTTGTGCAAAGGTGGCTGCTTCTTTTAGAGGACTGAAAACAAAGAAAATTCTTAATATATTCCTCCAGTGGTTAAGGGGTAGAGCAAATAAACGAGCAATTTAAATACCAAATCAATTAAACAACAATTTCTCTCAATGGGAGACTTTCAGTACACAGTCTGAGCACTACCAAGTCCAGCAGACAGTGGCAGATTGTGCACACTAACAGGACTGCATTGACATGAGAACTAAAATTTTCCATTAAATACTTGTGCCCTACTGTTACTCATCTGTGCTTTTCCTGGTAAAGTTATCTCCATTGGCTTTTTCAAACCTGGGCTTCTTAGGCTAGGAGTGCTACACTGAGATTAAAAATCTAGTTATCTCATATTTTGCATGTCCGTTTTACATCTATACAAATATGAAAATAAAAGACAAGAAGTTGTTCTGTTTAAGTTGTAGATTTCAGGTGAGCAATTCTTAAAGTGAAAAAAAAAACCCGCTTAGTATTTTACCAACTTAAGGCATTATTTCCACTCTGATAATCTCACTGGTTTATCTAGTGCAACTGTGCTATGTGTGCTGACTCACTTCTTGTATTCCTCTCCCTTTAACATAATATTTGCTATAGGTGTTATGATTATGCTTAGCTTTGTTTTGAAATAAGAAATATGGATTGCTATTAACTTTTAAGCTCTACACCAGCATTACTTCTAATTTTACTAATGAGGCAAGTGCTTTATTCTAAATCCACTTTACACAGCAAAACTTTGCAGGTTTCACATAGATCCACTTTTGTATTAAAACAGACAAACCGTGCCATAATAAAATTAAAATCACAAATATTAATACTCTAGTAATAAACACGGGAGGAACTAACCTTAATTGCAGCTTCTCTCAAGGCTTCCAATCTCTGCCTGCTGCTTTCTTTCATATTTACAACATCTTTGTAATCACCCTGTAGAGCTCTCTGGAGACCATGGATTGCTTGAAAGACCGAGTTTTCACTTTCATTTAGCTCCTTTTGGAAAATTTCAAAGGTATGCACCTGGAAAAGTTTCTCTTCATCTGACAGCCCTGCATCCTTCTCAACTGCTCTTATAGCATTTTTTAATTTGTTGAGAACAACGTTCTTTTGGCGAAGAAGACCAGAGAGTTTTCTGCAGCTCTCCAACACCCACTGCTTCCTCTGAGCGACAACAGCTCCTTTCCCACGGTGCAGCTTTATTGCATGCTTTACTACATCTTCATGTTCTGCAGGATTTGCTAACTGGCCACAAGGCAATGAAACCAACGTCCATAGGGAAATAAATCCAGTCGCCTTCATTCTTCACTTTTTATTGCTGTTGGGAGAAACTGATAATCCACAGCTGCTCAAAGCTTTCTGCTCCATGGTTTCTGCATCTCCAGTACACGCACCATGCTGCAAGACAGAACCATAACACTGGGCCATAAGGTCAAAGAAATGCAGAAAAACCTAAGACTGCATCCTACACTGTGATCTTTAATAGAATGTAACATGGTCTCCTTCAGTCAACACTGTCAAAACCAAGAAACAGTCCAAGGTTATTGACAGATCTTTTTTTCCCCCTTTACTATTTCCTAAATATCATCTTGTTTTAAAAACACTGAATGGAAAGCTTAGTCATTTCACATGGTAGTCACTTGAACTTCTTACATGAGGCAAAAAGCCATTACAAATATTAAGCCACAACGCCATAGGCTGCACTTCAGCCAAAGCACCAGAACTTACTATTCTCATCCATCAATAAACTCCTTGTATTTTTCAAGCCTATCCTAAAATATAGTATCATAATCATTTTTTTTATTTATACAGCCTCAGAAGCATTAACGCACTCAGCTGTGCAAAACATAATGAAAAAAAGCTTAACTGAAACTGATTATATTACATACTTATGAAAGAAACATTTCTACAGTAAAGACAGCAAAACCTCCCGGACTTCCGAGCAGTACTAGTTTGGATCAAAGACCTTCACCTGAAAGGGTGCATGGTCTTGAGGCATTTCACTTCAAAGCTAATTATTGATCCTCATGATTTTAAAATAGTCATAAGAACACTGAAAGTAAAATCAATTCATTCTAAAGTTCATTTCCCAGAAGCTACTTGAAGACCTACATTTATACTGCTGTATTTGCTTTGAATACCAAGCAAGGTAGCATTTCAAAACTAAGAATGAATTTCGTTCCACCAGATCCCATAGAAAGATACTGGCGTTATTGTAAAATAACAAAATTACATTTTCTTAAAAAAACAAAACCAAGCCAAACACAAAGCCCCACAAAAATACCCCCCACACCACAAAGCCATACATAGCAATTATAAATGTATGTAAAAGCCCACACATTTATCACTGAAGCATACTATTCTAAAAATACATAAAACACATAATACATAAATAAATCATCGACAGAGCAGATATTTGCCCAAAACTTTAACAGCAATTTTGATCTCTGGGCCAACAGCCTTAATCAGGAACCAACATATGGACATAGTCATCTTGAAGCAGTGTAAGAGGGAATCTTCTTTGCCTATAACGCAGTAGCAGTTGCAAGCAGAAGTATCCAAGCCAGCCATTGTCAATATATAGATTGGAAAGATGGCAAGAACTACCTTTGTTTCTCCCATGCCCGTTTCAGAGAGAACTGAAAAAAACGTGTCTGTGGATTGGTTGGTTTGTTTTCAACGCATGAAATACAAGCCAAAGTATTTAGCTATCAAAAGTCGACTATGGGCTAGGGCTTAACAACCTGAAAAGCTAAAGCACTTAAAATTAGAAGCTGAAAGGTTCAAGTAGCAAAAGCATATTTACTTCACTCTAATTTCAGTAATGAAGTAGAAATATTTCAGAACTTGGATAAAGCTATGGCTTTTATTCTTTTTAAGAGATCAGGAAAAAGAAACCCAACAATCCACACTACCTGCCAAAAGCTTAGAGCAACATTTAAGGAAATATTTCTTTATATATACAAATTAATACTTTTCCTGTTTAACGTGTTTGGGAGAGAGATTTTGCTGAATATATCACACCTTATTCCTACAAGAAAGAGGGAAAAGAAAACACCCAGTGTACATTCAAGCCTCCGTTTGCAGGGAGTTGAGGAAAAGACTCTACTGTACATCTTATGTGGTATGTCAAACCACGCAACTAAATTCTGAGCAAGAGATTTTTATGCTAGGAAGTTTGCCTACTGGTGCACTGCGTAAATGTATCGCCGTGGTTCAGACACAGTACGGTTTTGTTTCACTAACAGTGTTTTTTACTTGGCTAGCAAAAACGATTTCGGAAACCGGCACCTGGGGCAGCGCTGAAAAGCTCTTCAGGGAATAATGACCTCACGTATAAAAAATACATGACGTGCTTCAGAGTGCAAATAAAGAGGAAAAAATAAAACAAACCAAAACCCACTCCCCTCCATGCACCAGTAAGTATCACATTGGAGGAAACTCCAGTCGTTTGGAGTCCTTTACATGCCCAGCTTCTTTGCTGATGGATTACAGCCCATCTTCCCGGTTCTTCCTTCCTGCGCACGGTCCCGTGGCACTGGATTTCATCACCCCGATTCCCGACCCGGCCTGCCCTGCAAGCCCCGAGCCCCTCTTCCAAAACGCCTGCGGGTCCTTCCACACCTCCCAGCTTGCCGCCACCCCCCAGTTTCCTCAACCCAACCTCCCTCCCGGGCCCCGCGGGGCGGCCGAGGCCGGGGCGCCTCTGCCCGGCCGCGCACCCACCTGCGACCGATGGCCGCCGCTCTCCGCGGGCCGGCTTCCGGGCGGCGCCTGCCGGTACCTCGCCCTGGGGAAGGCCGGGGCGGGGAGGAAAGAAGGGGGAGAACTGAAGGAAAATCAGGAGAACGCGGGTGCGACCAGCCCCTTTCCCGCCCCCTCATGGCGGCGGAAAGAGGGAGGGAGGGAGGGAGGCAGGCAGGCGGCCGCCCCTCAGCCCGCCCGGCGCTCCCGGAGGCGGCACTCAACTTTCTGGCCCCACGGCGGTAAGGACAAACCCGCCGCTGCCGCCTCTTCGCCGCTCCCCAGCCCCGCACCCACCTCAGGGCGGCGGCTGGCCCGGCCGCCGAGGGTAAGGAGACAGAGGCGGCAGCCGCCGGTCCCGGGCGCTCCTTCCTCCCTCCGCCCCGCTCACCTGAAGGAGGGAGAGAGGGAGACCGGCAGCGGCCAGGGGAGCGCGGGAAGGTCAGGATCGCGCCAGGAAGGAATCAGGGCTGGCAGAAGGCGCCGAGGAGCCCCGTCCCTGCCAACGGCCTCTGCCGCCCGGCGCCGGTTACCGGCAGCCGGTGCGGCACCTTTAAGCGCCGAGTCACGCGGGCCCTGTAGCCCGGGCGCCCCCTGGCGGCGCGTTCGGGGAAACGCAGCCGCGGGCTCGCCCCGCCCCGCCGTTCCCGCCGCTGTGCGCGGTGCACGCCGGGAGCCGTAGTCGCCGCCGGGCCCGGTCGCGACGCAGTCGCCGCTCCGGCGCGCCCCGAGCCCGGTGGACGTCGCCTCTCCCCGCGGGCGGCGGCGCAAGGGAAGGCCGCGGAGCCACCCCGCCGGCGCCGCGGGCTCGCAGCGGTGTGGCGGAGCCCCGCCTTGGCGGCCGGTCGCCTCTTAGCACGGGCGGCGAGGGCGGGCCGGTGCGCGCCTGCGCGGGAGGCGGCGCCGGGCGGTGAAGTTGGTCAAAGCGCCGGTGATAAAATGGTAGGTTGTTGGAGCGGGGAGGAGGGCGGCAGGGAAATCGGGGAGGGGAGCCCCAAGCAGCGAGCCGAGCCCTCCCGCAGCCTGCCGCCCCCCGCCCGCCGCGCCGGGCCCCGCTCCCCTGCCCGGGGGGCACGGCGTCAGGCGGGAGGGGTCTGCGCGGGCCGGGGACGAGCGGCGCCGGGAGGAGAAGGCACCGTGCGGAGTCACCCTCCGCCGGAGCCGGGAGCGGGGAAGGTCACCGGGGGCGGCGGGGGGAGGGGGCCGGGCCGGGCGGGGCGGGCGCCGCCGCCGCGGGTATTTCGAGCGCCGGCGCGGCGCGTACCTTTCCCTTTTTTGGGCTTCGGGCTAACGGGGCAGGTTGCCGCAGCTCCGTGTCCCTCGCTCCCGCCGTCCCGCCTTCCGGCACCGGGCGAGGCCCTATGGGACGCGGCAGGTGCGGCGGCGGGGGCCGGAGGCGGCGGGGAAGGTGCGGTTGCAGCTCCCTCCGCGGGGCGGGCCGAGGGTTGGGCGCCAGTCGCGGGGCTGGGGGCAGCAGGCGGTGGGGGCCGCGCCGCCGGAGCTTTCCCGGAGAGGGTCCGCAAGGTGCCAGCTCCGGCGCTGCCCTGGGGTGTGCGGTGCCGGGTGATGGCCCCTTTGAGGAGGCTTCTGAACCGTGACCTAGCGGTGTCTTGCTACGAAGCATCACTGTAGGTTCCCTTGGTGAGAGGGTTGGCCAGAAACGCGGTCTCCAGACCTTCTGCCCTGCCGGGAGGGCATAGGTACCCCTGGCTTGCGTTACACCCCGATGAGCAGTAGAAGCTACACTAGGTGCAAGAGTAGTGGATTAGAGTCGAATGTGTTTCTTG
>JAVSBS010001129.1:18130-30621 GCA_033124195.1 Coracias cyanogaster | reverse complement strand
GGTCCCACAAAGCCACAGAGGGCCAGACTCACCCTGAGGAGAAAACATGGGAATGAACAAGGGGGAGTAGAGACTCAGACAGCAACTTGAGATGAAGGAATATGTCTGATTGTTAACCTCTTCTGGATTAAAAACCTGAGGTTCCTGTTGACTTCTTGCCTGCTATGAGATTGATAAGGAACAGTCGGGTCAGAGCTTTGGCTAGCAGGTCAGGACTGTGTCTCTGAACCACACTGCCATCATTCTGCAGGGATGTGGGATGGAGAGCAACTTGCAGAGCTCACTTGGGACAGCACAAGGCAAGTGTCCTGCTGAGGGGATGGCTCTAAGCACTTCTGCTGTGTAATCTCCATGGTTCTTTCTAGGTGCAAGATTAAGGGTGCCAACGGGCAGGTTGGCTTACGCCCTAGCTGAATTACCTCCGCTATCCAAGAGCCTCTGTCCTCACAGCCATAATTTTACACCACTTGGGAATGATAGAAAATTCAGCCTCAGCCATCAGGGCTGTAACCTCACTGCCCACAGGGCTACAGAAGCCGCCAGCCCTCTACTCCACTGTGAACCTACCTAAGGCACATCTCAGCAGGGAAGCTCTCTCATTGCATCCTAAATACGGCCTCCTTCTCTAGTTTCTTCATCCCTCTCCTCTTTTCTCTGTGATTTCTCTGAGGCTCCCTTTGAGGTCCCTCTGCCTGCTCACACTGAGTTAAGATCTCAGAGAGCATCCACATCACACCATGACAAATAATGAGACCATTCACATTGCTGCCCAGCAGTAAAAGTTTTCTTTGTGCTCCCAGGCTCTGCAGAGGAAGGACATTTTGGAAGTCAGAGCACACACCACGAAGCCTCCCCTGCTGCAGACACCCTTCAGAGAAGTGGAAGGGAACCCTAGTCAATACCTGCTGCTAGATGCAGCTATTCAGGACCCAATGACACAGGTTCTCACACGGCTTTTCTCCTTAGAAGCATCCAGCAGACCAGAAGTGCCTGTGGTCAGATCCTGTGCAGCTCTGCACGGCCCAAGATAACATCTTGCCGTTCCCTAGCAGCCTGCAGGCTCCAGGAGTGGGTGTCCTGCACACCATCAGATGGTTTCAGACCAAATGCTCAACTGCCTGCACGAGCACTGAGGCTGTTTTACACTAGTAAAATTATTCTGGCAAAACGTGCCTGCGTGGAGGAGGCCTAAAAGCTCACAAAGCTGCATATCAGCAGATTCCTGCTCTGGAAACAAACAACAGAGACTTCAACAGTAATGCTCTGTGGGAGCTGGTGATTTCTGTGGGCCTGTGCTGTTTTAATTAAATGAGGATCTGGCCCAGTGATATGTGTCTTTTTGGCTTTTGACTATTTTGATCACTGTGCTAGTTAAGTGCTTTTGCAGGGTTTGAGGTTTTTTTTTTTTTTTGACAGGGTACTGTTATAGTATCCATGGGGTTTTCCATTTAGGATCTCCTGCATAGTATTCACATCACAGATGCAGACATTAAAATGTATTTCCCAAGTGCTGACCCAATTGTGTGGCAGATCAAAGCACTGTGGCGGAAGGGGAGAAACAAGAAAAAAAAAAAAAAGAACCTCAGTTTTCTTAGATTTCTTTGTTAACAGTTTCAAGTGAGTGCTGGTATTTATTCTGCAAGAGTCGCTGCAGTATTTTCAGCATGGGGTGGGTGGACATGAACACTCACCACCAGCTGACTGATAATAAAACAATTTAAACCTGTGGTGGGTTGACCAAAAGACTACATTGATGGGTCGCCACACGCAACGTGCAGTTCGGTTGGCAAGAGCTGGACAAGGAAGAGGAGAGAGTTTGTGCTGTAGAGACAATGGCAGAACCATTACACAACTTTCTCTGTCTCAATTTTTTTTTTTTCTTCGCACTTCATGTGTATGCAAAGTTTGCTTTCCAGAGAAAGGAACTTCTGTGCTAGTTATGATTTTTTTAAATAACTTGTCCCCACAGGAAGTTTTTGCCATTATATATTTGCTAGTGTAAGTAAGAAGACTTTTGTCTGATATAAACAACTTTTAAAATTCATCCTAAACACTTTTCAAAGTAACACAATGGACACAGAACCCCCTAGTCCCAGCTCCTTCTAGAATTAAAGGACTTAGGACAACTAAAATAATCTGGTTTTTTTTTCTAGTACAGTCCCAGAAACCCCAATTTTCAGCTAACACTTTTATTTTGTGGTGGCAGTGCACACAAATAAGGTGCTATTAGGTCTAAAGAGACTGTAATACAAACATACAGAGAAATGGAAGACAGCCCCCTTCCAAATTCCTGTGTTCTGTGATAGCTTAACTTGGTTCATAAAGTTTTGGGTTCTTCTGGCTTTTAGCACCTTCAGATAGGATGTTTAAACTTCCTCTGTGACCAGGAGGTCAAAGAGAAAGGGGGAAAAGGGGAGAGATGTAGTCTTAATTGCTCACCCACAGTAGCTGAGCTTGTACTGTCAAATATTGCAAGAGCTCGTGGCATTGTGTCCAAGTGCTCTGGTATCAGACTGCTTGAGAAATTGCTGTGCCGTGTTGCTCTTTGGGCACGTTGCCTGGAAACGCTGGAGATTGCTTCATGATTTTCAGGATTGACTGCTGGGAAGGTGGGGCAGGGCAAGGAGGAAAAAAAAATGTGGAGATGGGCAAGACCCAACAGACAACCTGACCTGACTCAAGAAGAGTTCAGACAACCAGAGCACTGGTCTGATTAAGCACAGTAGCCTCCATTGATGTAGTACCTTGGGGTTCACCTAATCACACGCACCAGCACGACAGACACAGGGCTAAGTGAAATCAGTATTTACTGTGCTGTGCCCAAAGACTGGCTGCCTCAGACTTTGCCAAGAAGAGCAAGCCCCTAAAAGCTGGCAAGTGACCCTGCCCTGCCAGCCTGCACAGAGTTCAGCTCCCTGAATTGAACTGCCAGAACAGAGAAGCTGCTGTTTCACATCTAGCCTCAGCCTTTCTCATGCTTTAGACGTTATTCAAACTGTGTTTCTTCATCTGCACCCAAAATACTTCCACAGTGTCTCAGGAGATCCTTTCTTGACCTTTTGGTGTCTTCGATATCCCGCAGGTCTTTCTGTGCTCCAGGCTGAGCTCTGCCAAACTTCGTAACACCTGCGGGTCTGTAGAACACCACTGAAGCACATAGAGCAACCACGATGGCAGAGCACTTGGGGGACCAGCCATCCTTCCTTCCTACCCTTACCACAGGGACCAGTCACCACTACCCCATCACACTTTTCTCCACTCTCTCTCCCACTCCTTGCAGTATTTCATACTGTGCTAGCAACCATCACTCATCCCAGTTCTTTCCACCTACTTTCTCTTTCCTTGTTTTCCTTTCATTCCTAACACCTCAGGTTTCTGCAGAGATGATACTCAATGTGAGCAATGCCTCTGGCTGCACAGCACAGCCTCCCTCTGCTCTTTCAGATCTCTGCCATGCTGAGGTTGCTTGCAAGAGTCGTGTTGATTTTCATAGGGTTGGGATTTCATTTCTTGTACCCAACTCTCAGCTAAGACATGACCACTGCTGGATTCTTTGGTACTTTATCAGCTTCCCTCTGTCCCTGTCTACTAAATAGACAGGGCAATACTTTTTTCCACAAGCAGAGAAATAACTGATGCAAATTAATTAATTCCCAGATCAACTTTGGTCCTGGATCTGAAAGACCCTCTCACCCCACACTTCACCATGGTGTTTCAGACCATTGGGAAAGGCTTGTTTCCAAACCTTGTTCTGAGGACTCCAGAGGGCATGAAGGAAGCTTCCTGTGCAGACAGCTAGACCAGTGGGACTGTCATCCTTGGCCACCTGTTTTCATCCCCATGATGCTGCAGGCAGAGTGGCTTTCCTAAGTTCGTCCAGATAAGAGCAGCTGGATTATTTGATCAGTTTAACTAGGTAGGTTTAGTTAAGCCAGCTGATTATATCTGCACATCATGGGACACTCATGCAATCTTTTCTCTGAGCAGAGCTCTGAGGGCAGTAACATCGGCAGCGGTGAGAACAGCTAATCCTGGGCAAGGAACAGTGTCCGCAGCAGTCACTTGCTCAAGGCTGTGTACTAAGATGCTGGCACAACTGTACAGAGCACGGAACTATCAAGGCTTCTAGCAGCCCCATGGCTTCAGACAGTCTCTACCTCTTCTAAAGGTCAAGCCATTTCTGCAGTTCTGTTCTGCAGTGGTAGATGCTCTCCTGGTACTTTCCCTTGCCTTGAACCTCTCCTTCATCATCCGCCTGCTTTGGGTAGTCAGACAGATTAGTCCATGGAGGAACTGTTCTGACAGAGATCCAGAAAGTGAGACCCTACAGTGGGCCTGACCAGGAGACATTTAAGCCTCCTTTTTAGAGTTTTCTCTTGCACGGTGGACACACTGTAGAAATTCTTTTGCTTCCTAAGGATGGCAATGCAGTTAATTATTTTGTTATGAAGAAGGGTTCTTCTTCACTCCTTTTCCATGCTGTGCTTACCTTAAGCTAAAAGACTAGGCCATACAGTCATTCCTAAGCTCACCAGAGGGTAAATTGAGCTTTCTTTTGCAACAGTATAGCTTAGTGCATGGCATGAGCGAGGAAGAGTCACAACAACCTGCCTTTTCCACTCACTTCAGAGATAATTGAACAGACGCAATAATAATTGACTGCAATGAACTACAAGGGAGTAGGAATTATGAATGAATAAAGCAAACGAAATCATATACTCATGCAATTTTAAAGAGTACTGCATTATTTAACTTCACTCAGCTCCAACAACTTCAGGCCACCTTGGATAAATCAGGCCATTTTCCAGGCTGCAAATGACTACGCTTGGAGTTATGAGTCAAATGATTAATTTTTGTAGCTATGCTTTTGTGCCTTTATTATGGGTTATCCAGAAGTCTTTGAAAAACCAGCTTGCAACAATATCGCCTCCATATCTCTTGGGCATTTATCAAAACTAGAGAAGCACTTTGATAGAGCAGTCATCAGGGCTGTGAGACAACCCAGACAGAGAAAACCAATCTTGTTCTGAAACTATAGGTTGGGAGGAATTATTTTAGGATGAAGGGAAGCTTCCCATTCAAAGCTGCTTTTTAAAAAATAACAATCTCTGCATCATCTATAGTCGATGTGCTTTTTCTCTTTTTCCAAAAGAAACTATGCACCAGCACCTCCAGACATTTTTATGGGAGGCCAGTTTTCACTTCCCTGAAGTGTTTTTGTAATTCTCTTGTTTCAACAGACAGCTTCTCTGCCAAGAGCCAAGCACCCTGGACGCACACATAAAACCACATGACTAAAGCATTACCCAATCTAGAATGGCTGCAGCAACACTCCTCCTCCGTCCCTTGCTCATCACCAGTGGGCAGAGCCCATTCGGGTTCAAAACCTGTCCCTCACATGACATTGCTGCTGCAGACACTCTTGGCCTGCTGCTGCCAGGCTGAGCATGCAGGAACTTCAGATCCTGTGCAGAGTCCTCAAGACTCTGCCTGATCATGGTTTTTAATCCTGGCAGGGATCGGACCGGTCAGCTAGTATATTTTTAAGCCAAAGAACTTCATCAAGATTCCAAAAGGACAAACCAGGCAGCCAGCCGTGCAGAAATACATCAGCAGGGAAAATGGAGCCAAGCTGTGAACAGCGAGTTGGGTTTGTTGTAAAAGGCAGCAGGTAGCTGTGAGCCCTGCTGTGCATGTCAGCGCTTTATCTGTTTGGTGCCGGCTGCACGATTTGTTTGCAAAACAAGATCTTTAAACAATAATTAAAAATGCATATCAATCCACCGCATATTAAAAAGCGGGTGATTTTATTTGAGAACACGTTGCCATGCTCGCCACTAACACCAGTCACGCGTATAATATTATGGAAAAAGAAGGAGGTGAAAGAGGCACAGGCTGCCATGACTTTACCTTTCTTCCAAATCTTACGTTTGGAGACAACATGAAGAGAAATGGATCATTTCTCAAAGAAAGCCAAACAAGCCCAGGTAGTTGGATACTTACGTTACACTAGCTCATAATTCTGCCAGAGGCCTTTTTTAGCATCCTAAAGCAACGCCCTCCTCACACTGCCCTCACTTAGCTCATACAGATTTTACTCCCTTGGTATAAGTTTATTTTACAACAAACCCCAGACAAGAGTTTCATTTCCAAGCTTCATCAATCATTCAACCACACAAGACCGAAGAGTATTTTTAGAGATCACCAGGAAGATATTTATGACATGCCATTCTTGAAACAATCAATCAACACATTTTCATGCAATTTCAGTGGTAGGATTAGAGATGCAAGCTAAAATAAAGCCAAAAATATCTGGGAGATTATTTATCACTCATGCATGATGCTAAACTAGCCTCTGATTCTGTAAGTCACTGGAAATATTCACAGATGTAACAGAACCTTTACACTAATTTAAAAAGTCCCAGACGAGAGCTTAACTTTGTACCCATTTAGAAACATTGTCTTTCATTAACCAGAGTTGAACAGCTTCCAACCAGATAAATATTTTTGAAAAACACAAGGATTAGAGCTCAAAGATTTCTACAGATTTTATTTCTCCCTTTGCAGTTTGTCAGAAAGGGTGCACATCAGGAGCATGTATGCACCTGGATGTTTTTACTCCACTCCTTACTTCAAGCCTTGAGGAAAACATTCTAGAGGATATTTTTGACAGGGCAAGGGAACCAAGTGAAGAAAAAGGTTTCTGCAACACTGGCTTCCCATATTAGTGTCTGGAAACAGAAAACTTCTGAGCAGTTCTAAGACATATGCTTAGAGACTTAAATTATGTAGTAAGACTGAACATGCATAAAAATTGAATACTTCTGTATATGATAATTAAATACTTCCTTGATACATATAAATTATTTTATTACAAAACTTCTGAGTAGATTATTTAAAATCTACTCTCTTGAAGTTTCCCATCCAACTGACAAACTCTTTTCCCAACACTTAATTATGCTGTTAACTCCCAGGTAACAAAATAATTGCTGTGGCATTTTTGGTAGGAAAAGGGAGGCGGGAAAAAGCTTCTCTACAGAGTTCCTCTTGCTGCAGGACAGAGGATTTGGCCTGACCTATGCTCAGCTCAGCCACAGAAGCTTTGCTTTGGCACTAAATCATTCCTCTGGTTCCCTGGGGAGGCTCTAGAAGGAAGTGTCCAGCAGGTACAGCCTGTGGTAACAAAGCTCTCAAAATCCCACCATGGATACAAGTTTCACCCCATGACAGGCTGGCTTGGTAACATGGGCTTCAAAAATATTGTGCTAATTTAGACCAAGCAACAGTCTGCCACCAGGGGTTTAAAAATCAACCTCTTCTTTCAGGTTTATGGAATTACAAATGCATGTGGAACAAATCTAATCGACCTGATGCTTTCTTATAGTTAGTCAAATGACGGTTACAAAGGTATTGTTCAAAAACCAGAGCTTTCCTTCTGTTCTTGGGTGGTTTTCCTATTTTCTGGGACTACATTTATTTTTAAGCATTCACTGCTCTGGTTTGGTCAAATAGTTTGAAACCTAGGAGCTGTCCGCTATGACCTGATGCTGTGGAATAGCCGTGCCAGGTAACATTCATTTCTAACCCCAGAAAATATGGGGTTAACTTTTTAAAGCAACAGACTGATTAGTAACAAATAGTTATTTTCAGTAACAACTAGTAATTGCATTTCCTCTTGTAAAAAGTTTGTGATCAGAAAACTATTCCCAGGGGTTAAATCGGACATTTACGCCTGTGTATCTAATGGCATTACACCTACTGCCTTCTCCATTTCCCTGTAGGCTTTTCCCTATAGCGCCTCCAAATCAGTTTTGCATTTGAACTTCCCTTTTACTGTAAAAGCCCAAGTGCCTTGTCCTCCATTATAGCCTTGTTTTCCCCACTCTCATTTTAAGTGGTCATCATTAAATTAATTGATATGTCATCAATATAAAGCTAAAGCTCCTTTCAGGTTACTTGCTTTCCACTCCTTCCCTCCGGCCACCTTTGCTGTTTCATATTTACATATATTAAAGACACATTTTCTCACTACCCAAGACTCACACAGGATCAGGAAAGCTTTTAGTCCTCATCAGGGATTCAAAGTTCCATCCTGCTTTCAATTTATGGAGACCACATTTTCCAATGAGTAAACACTGATGGAAAGTTGCCAACCAGTTCCAAGAACCATACATACAACATTGACTAATTTACCAGGTAGCAAATCATTCAGGGAGGGGCTGCACCCTTCTGAGCCATCCATTCAAGAACAGCAGTATTCAGAGTGATTTATATAAGGTCCAGAAAATAAAAATACAGGCAGAAATATGAGAATAAATTACAGCCTTAAAAAAAAAAAAGTCTATAATACAACAGAAGCAAAGTCCCCAAATGCCTGGATTCTGGAAAGAGGTGGTGAGAGGAATGCAACCACCATCCATTTGCTCTCTGCAGCTCTCTTTAGACCTCTTTAGTAGATTTTTAAATTCATGCCACAAGCTCCAGGGCAGAGGTCACGTCTGTCCATGTCGATCACGAGCATTCATGCTGTCTGATGCAAAACAAGGCGATGCATCAACTCTGCAACTAAAACATGGGAGCAGGTAGAAGGAGATTAAGCCTTATTACTGTTTTCTGAGAAGCAGAGAGGACTGGGGACAAGGCAAGTCTTTCTGCCCACCCTCAGAGGGATGTGCCATTGTTACCCAAGCACTACAATATTCCTGGTGCTGCACTTTATTAATCGGGTATGACAAATGAGGTATATGATAAATATCTGATACATGTGAATGACGTAAGGAGTTAAACCATAGGACAGACAGTTGTGTGAAGAATAGATGTCCAAGGCATTTTTAATCTGGGCCAGCATTACAAGTGTGAACAGATAGATAAGAGGAGCCAAGCACCACCTCTGGTGCCTTGTGTTAGATCTTTCAGACATCTTTACAGCTCTTGGCAAAGACTGCCCAAAGAAGGATAACTCTTGGCCAGAAAAAATTAATCCAGAGCTTTCCTTGGGCTCACTCTAGGTGACTAAGGAGATGCTTTCCTTAACACGCTATTCCAGCTCTCTTCCCCTCAAGCAAGGCAGGTCTCCTCTTTCCTTGAGCAGGAAGTCACCATCTCCTCAATCACCAGCCACCCTTTCCCCTCTCCCTCACATGTACTGTCTGGACACAACTTGGAGCAGTCACCAGGTTTAGAGGAAATATGGTCCCTTAAGTAGACACTGCATTTTTTATGTATCAGAGCCCTTTGGCACCCTGTTTTGAAGCTAGGTAATCAAACAGATAAAAAAAATCCCATCTCTAGGATTATTCACTGCACCACAGACAAAGAGGCCCCAGTTCTGATCCATTTACCCAACAAAGCAGAAAGTTTTTAAATCTGAATTTGTCCCTGTATGATAGTTGGATGTCAAGGCTTGCCATTATGAAATGAGTAAGCACCTTAAAGAGAACAAGTCCCAGCCGGTGATGGTTTCTAATAAATGCCATTTGATTTTTCCTCAAGAGTAGTTCTTGGAAAACACTTTGCTTGCTTTGCTTCTAATAAAAGTAATTTGCTAATATTTGCTTGATCATAAAATTGATTTGACCTGCAAATAATCTGACACCAGGGTGCGTTGCGGAGCCTTGTGAAGTGCATTAGGTTGTTCATACAGTAGAGCTTTCTCCCACTTATTCTGTGTGGCCTCTTTATATAACTGAGGGAAACGTTTCTAGAGGTTTCATAAAAGTAACTTCAAGCAACTGAGTAAAAAAAAATATTTTAAATTCCAATGGGATATGTTTCAACAGGCACAGGGAGGAATAACAGTCTTTTGACCAGCTCTACTTCTAATGCTGCAAGCCTTGCACACTAGGGCTTCCCTCCTCCCCAGCATGGATGGCTGCTATAGAGCTCATCATCTTCGGGTTTTTAATTAGAATTAGTTGCAAGTAGCAAGATTTCATCTATACCTGTTATGTCTTTGGAGAAAGATCATGGTGTAATTCAAGAATGAGCTGTACAAGTTAACTTAGCTCATACCCTGTTAATTTGGCAGGCATGTCCGGGCTGATGAAGAAGCCATCAATCCTGATCTGGGAGGAAGAGGAACCAGACACACACAGGTTACCTGAGAGAAAAACCTCTTATAAGTGGAAGAAAGTTTTCAACACCCCAGGTAGGAGCCACCCGTAGCAGTCAAGTACAACTGAATATACAGCATTTCTCTGACAGTGTCTAGACGAGGAGGGGAAAGTCTTTAAAATGTTTTAGCCAGTAAGTTGGTTTTTTCCTTAACATGGTTTTCAAAACTGCAAAAAAAATAAAGTCCTTGATTGTGGCCACTCCTTGCCAGAGTTAGCCATTGACAGCTTAAAACAAGGGTTCAAAAACATATTAGCTAATATTTTGGAAAACTCTTGCTCTCCTAGACTGGGTTTGTAGTTAAGGCTATCTGGGCAGGACAGAACCAACATATGTACAATCAGCTTTGCAAAACCCCCAGTGTCCCAGGAACCACCTGAACTCCCTCCTCTTGGCATGGAAAAAAACAAAAAAAAAACCACACAAAATCCCACAGCTCCCATCAACAAAATACAATTCAGTAGCTGGCAGCACTGAGCCTTGATCAGACAGCAGAAATTCTCCTCCTGGTTAGCTCTTCACACAAATAGGAGATATATTCTCCTCCTTTTCTAGGTGATACAAATTAGATGTGGAGTATCTCACAAAAGTAGATGGGTAAATAATAATGAAGTCTGCCACCTAACTCCCTGAATCGCCAGCTCTAGCATGACTCTCCACAAGGCCCTGCTCCACACTCCAGCCAGCACTGGGGGGATCCAGCGCTCGTGGCCGCCCTGCTGACCACCCGCTGCTGGCTACCATTACTTTGCTCTGTTGAGGGGTACAGTGCTCACTTGCACAGTGTAGAGGGAGCTCAGCTTGTGAGCAAGCTGCTTCCCCACCTAAGCCGCCCTCCTCCTGTCCCCATAGCTGCTGTGGGATGGGCGTGGGATGGGGGAGCAGTGCCTCCACGTTGTTTGTTCTGGGAACCCAAAGCCCATAAAGGCTGGGCTGAAAATGGTGGGTGGTTTTTGTTTTATCTCCTTTGTTACTGAATTAGCGGTTGAAACAGCAGCACTTTTCTGTTTGCAGCCCTGTGTGTTGCAGTCCTCTTTTGCCCACTGAACTGTGCCCTGACTTTCCTGAAGAAGAGAGGCCTGCAGCTGATAGTGCCTCTGCTGAAGTCCAAAAACTGAGAGGTGAGACAGCATGCTCACAGCTTCCTTCCATGCACCTGACAGAGCCAACTAGCATCTCCTGCAACAGCAGCTCTTCCCTCTGCTAGGACAAGGGTGGCCCAGCTAGCAAGAAAAGGTCCAGCACTCTGACACCTGAAGGATGCTGCCTTTCTGCACCAATCTGGCCCCAAGGAGTCAGCCTGGGGCACAGCCACATGCAACCAGCCACCTTAGACCTGAAGACAACCCAAATATGGCTTGTGTGCCCTTAACTGGTATATGCTGCCCTATACTATCCTAAACAGCTGTAAAGCCACAGCTGTCAACACGTTAACACATTCAGAAATCTTGCATCATATCAAGTGATGCAACCCAGATGGGCATTAAATAACTAACTTAAATACCAACACAATCTTTTGCAGGGTCTGCCATTGGCTCCAGCAGTAGGTGTTTGCCCAGAGCTCCCTTCTGCCCTTGCAAGCACTGCCACCCAAATCACTGGGAGAGCAAAGGGACCCGCTGTCCTGCCAAGGGGGCACAGGCAGTGCTTTAGAGTCTGCATCCTCTAGCATGTTTATTGCTGGATCATCTCTCCCCAGCTCCTGTATTCTCACTGCTGCAGGGTGTGATGGCTCTTCCTCCAGCACATGGCTAGGAGAACTTCAGTGGCATATTCCCCAATATCCCTGCCTGAGGCAAAGCACCCAGAGCCTGAAGCAATTCATTGATGCAGGCTTTAGGGCAGGGAAAAAACAAGGAGTAAGACAGCAATTGAGATGCACCTCCAGGTGGCCCCACTAACTGGTCTAATCTTTTCTTGCTAAAAGGGAGAGATCCCCTGGCTTTCCATCTAACACTACCTTCAGGTGTCTAGGTCTCAGCAGCATCTTTGCTTTGACCTTTCTGAGTTTGGGAGCAGGGCCATAAAGCACGCTATAGATGCTATGTTGAACGTATAGGTAGATATAGGCTGCTCCCCTCACTGCAACGGCTGCTGTCAGTGACAAAGTGCAGGAAAACAGCAGCGTGGATGAAGTCAGTTGAAATGACTGAACAGCAGCGAAGAGCTAAAACTCTCCCAATGCCTTTCAGGAGGAAAACTACAGAGCACTACATGTTCATACTGTTATGCCACAATGAAAAGATGCTGTGGGAAGGAGCATAGCGTGGATCAGAAGTGACAAACTCATGGCAGGGGAGGATTATGAGCGGTGACTTCAATCACAATGCAATGAAAAACTGTGGATGAAGACAGCACCTCCTGAACCATGAGACAGG
>JAVSBS010001129.1:0-12101 GCA_033124195.1 Coracias cyanogaster | reverse complement strand
AACTCAATTAAAACAAAACACCCACACACACCCACCCCCCCCCAAAAAAAAACCAAACCCAACAAAACCACAACCCAAACCAACCCACTATGCTGCCTGTTACTCATCCCCTCGTTTTGCTCACAAATAGTTTGCTTGGTTATTTGTTCCAGCGTTTTTCCAGGAACTGAAGCTAAGCTGACAGGTCTATAATTCCGGACCTGCTTGTTAGCACCACTTTGGTAGGGATGAGCTCAAACCTGCACACAGTGCTCCTGGGCTCTGCTCCAACAGACCACTTTAGCACATACTTAATTGCAAGAGCAGAGACATCTGGGGCTGGAGAGGGGATGAGTCACATGCTTAATGTTACACAGGTGCTTCCATGTTTGTCTGGTTCCTAAGAATGGATACATTAAAAAAAAAAACACCAACAAAGCATGCTAAACCCAAGCAAAACAAAGATGTGTTTTGACACAATGTTTCTGACTTTAAGAATGCAAATCCCAACAAATATTAACCATTGATCTCTATGGCTGCGTGAAAAGCAGGAATCATTTGCTGTTACCCTGGGATCATCTCCGCTACAATGACTTCTTCTGAGATCGTGCTGCTTTATTACCTAGTTTGGCTTGATCTTTCTCAAATCTCCCTGATCTTAATACCTGTAACACTATGCCTCCAGCAAGTTTTGGAGCCTTATTAGTCCTTTCTTCTAGAGAGCTAATGAATTGATGTCACTTTATCATGAACTGCTACTGATACTTGTCACAGCACCCTTCCATGCATTTCAAGTGGATTTTTGTGATCCTTAAAGACAAGAGTATGGATAGCTCTGGAGAGCACAACTAACCTCACTCCTAGGTCAACTCAGCTCAAACCAGCACAGCTATTAAACCCCACTCTTCCCTTCCCAACTTCAGGATTACCTGTAGCAATATCCCAGTCTGAAGCAGCACACCAAAAATGGTCAAACATCCATCAGGGTCAGCACACAATGGTGGGACGCAACAGGAGTCCTCTGCTGCTCTCCAGCCTCTCCTCCAACTTTGGGAAGCTTTTGCTGATCTCCACATCAGATGCTCGGACACAACCCTAGATCTGACCCACTCTGCTTTATCAAATGAAGCTTTTACACCTGCTGAGCTGCCTGTGGGCTTGGCCCTGGGCACGGAGAGCCACTCAGCTCTGCTCTGCTCCGTGGGACTGCCAATCAAAAAGCTAATTGCCCTTTGAACAGGGTCACCTGGAGAATCAGGTGCTGAGCCCCAGCTCCTAACTGCCCTCCATACTCCCCTCTGTTCGGTTTCCCCTCTTTCTTTTTGCTTGCTTCTGAGCCCAGGATGGAAGCAGCCAGCCAGGCTTTCTTCCACAGCTCTTCTCGCCAATTCCTTCATTCTCTCCACACAAACCATTTCCCTAGACCAGTGAAGAAGCCTCAAAGCGCCCTGCTTATCCCAGACTGAGTTTATCTTATGCATACAGAACTGGGGAGGAATTCCAGCTACTGGAGCTCTCTTGCAAGCTAATTATTCTTCAAAGAAGTTTTAGGCAGTCCCAGGGAGCATCTAACTATTGATTTTCTACTCTGTATAATTTCCCTGCAAAATGTAATCATTCTCCTCCTGTCTTGCACTGCCACTTGTCTCTCAGAACAACCTGGGAACAATAAAGGAATGGAAGAGAGGGCACCAAGAAGGGCACTGTCAAGAAAAAATAAATATATCTCTGTACAAGCAGAGCCTGTAAAAGCAAACCCAAGAAATGTATGTAGACCTTGTTTAATATTCATCAGCCAGTGCACTGTATAACTGAAACCCAAATGTAACTGCTAAAAAATTTCAGGCTAGAAGGAAATGAAACGGAGACAGTGTTCTAAGGACTCTGGTATTTCAGAATTTCTCATTTCTGGATTTCTAGCATAAATGTACCACCAAGGGAAATGCTATTGAATATATTGGTTGCTTGCAAATGGCTACATTTGTATATAAATTCACTTAAAAAAATAAGAGAAAAGCAGTTGACAATAAGAGACTCCAAGGAACTCCTCAGATAAATCTTCTTGCTAACACATGATTTTATGGAACAGCAAAATATAACTGGAACAGAGACCAGCAAATCTAAAATCCCTGTTGTGCAATATTAAGCTGGGTTTTTTTTTCTTCAGCTGCCTGTGCAACAAAGCACTTGATGCATAATTAACATCATGAACGTTAAGAATGCCTTTTGACTTCAAAAATGTAGCACCTTTAAATCTACCTGCATTCTGAATACTGAGTATTGAAGCAGATCCTGACTTCTATGCTGGTGCTTAATTCCTCTGTGTTTGGTGTAAAATCCAGCCTACTTAAGGACACCATCGAACAATTCTTCAACTCTGCCTAGCGAATCTGCCTGGTGAGGGACGGACAGTCTCTAGAGGGGCCAGAACCACTTTTATTATAATTACACGACACAGCAAGGAAAGTAAGGGCTTGTTAGGAGAGAACAGGGAGAGCAGGTTGGGCGTAGAGCGGTACCGCTTTGCCCACATCCGTGCTGACAAAATTCTGTGATGTAACGTAGAGCCACTCCCTGAGTGTTTTCAGTCAGGAGAGGGCTGCACAAAGCCAGCTCAAGAAGCCGCACTGGGGTGTCTGTTGTCCTCTGCCAAGCCTCTGCTCTTCCCTTGTATTATGAGCAAGGCAGGGTAAAGAACTGATTTTTATTTCTTCCATGTCTAGGATTAAACCCCTGCAGAACTAGAGATGAATGCTGGTTCTGAGGCTGTACTGCCCAAACCTGAGCCTGGTTTAATCAGGTTTTGCCAGTCCTTTTCCTTTAGATGTCAAATGACAGCTCAGGAGGGGAAATGAAATGCTTTGGAGAGCAGAATGCAAAATCACAGTTCACAGTAGGATTTTTTTTCTCATTTTCTTCAGAAATTTTCAAGTCCTTCCTATTTCCCTTAGGAAAATAAATTCTCATCAGAATCTATTTAAGGAAAGAAAAGAAAAAAGCTATTATTATATTGACTTTAAAAAGTAGCTGAGCAAATATAGGTAAACTATGTCCTGCTGCTGCTGCCAGGCAGGGATGTTGGGTTCAGAAAACAGCTTCTTTTGTACGTCAACACTTAGCTATGCATCCTGGCATTCATTATTTAACAGCCTCCATGTGACACAGAGCCTTCAGAAACATGATATTCTTTAGCAACCTAGATAAGAACTCAGCTTCGCAATGTTCCCATTGCTAACTAAGCAATGGCTTTGATTTGCACTGGTCTGAAACACGGCTGCGTGGACATCCCCGTGCACTGTCAGAGCGATGCCAGTGGGCTCTGCTAGGAGGGAAGCCGGTTTCAGGGGTAGAAACATCATCACAGAACTGAGCCACTCTGTGGCACGTTGTCTGAATTTGAGTCAAATTCCCGTTCCCCGTTTGTCTGGCACCCTTGGAAATCGGCCAAAAATTAAAAAAAAACCCCAAACACCAGAGGAAAGGAATGGCCAAAATCCATATGCAAAGTTTATAATTAAAACCTTCAATCTGAACTTCCAAGTCCAAGTGCTTAAAGTTATGCTCTGAGCCCCCTGTGAGAAGCATTAAAGATGACCTAGTTTAGAGTGACTCTGAGCAGCTGGAGTCCTGTCCGTAGGCCTTGAACATTCACCGCGCTGCTCCAAAGCAGCTCCCTTTCCTCTGGGGGCCCGTTCAAAAAGTGGCCATTTGCACGATGGCAACAAAGCAGAAGGACCTAAGCAAACCCCAGCCCTTTAGGAGGTAAAATACATCTATTTTCACTTTTCCAGCATTAACAAGAGCACTTTCTTCTACACCTTGGGGCATCTGCATGCCAAGAGATGAGGGCAAGACGCATAGATGCTGCAAGGCAAAGGAGAAGATAAGCTGGGAAGGATCTAAGCTTCACCCAGGGGCAGAATGACATTTCAGTACATGATGCTTGGGAAGGTGCCAGTCCAAATGATCTCCCACGCGCTCCTTAGGCTGGAAAAACACACCCTCAGATTTTTGTAATAGTGCAGTTACAATTTCTTACCAGTGGTGCAACCGTTAGAGGAAGTAAAGAGTCTGAGTCAGGAAAACTGCTCAGCTGAGGGCTATGGGTAAATGCACAGCTTCTGAAAAATGGGTCTCGTATTTGCTCATTGAAGAATAACATTTATATCCTGATATCTACAAAGACATGATCCTGCCAACCATGTACTCCCCCTCCAAGCCCAGAAATTGGCCTTACGTGCTGTCTCGCTTACTGAAGGGCCAAAGAGGTAACCCTGCACATTTCTCAGAGACTGGCTGCTGGAGATTAAACTATATCAGAGAAGCCAAGCCTGTGTTTTCTGCGGGCTTTTACATTCCAGGATGAAACCAGACCTATTGATTAATTCCTGCTGCATTATGTAAGTGAGGTTTGGGACCAGGTGTGGATGGGTGAGTAGTAGATGCTGTCTCTTGAATCATTCTCTGTGGAGCTCAAATTGCACCAGTGGGCTTAGCAGCAAACTTCAATATCTCAGTTTCTTCTATTAAAAGCCTCCCCACTGTCTACAATATCCCTCCTTCTCTTGTACTCCTCCAGCTCTCATGGAGTTGACTTTTGCCTTCTATTTTAAAAAATTCAAACCTTTCCCTATTACTATCCTCTGGGCTTTTTCTCATTTTTTGGGATGGAAAGGTACTGAGCTTATCTTGCACGTGGGGCAACTCAGACTTGTAAGTAAGGAAACCAGGCTTCTCTGTCACACTCGGTCTCTGATTTGCTCTGTGCCCCTGGGCTTTCTCCTCCCTCCCTGTGCCCCCACTAGTAGCTGGCACACGGCTAATGAAAGGCAAACGATACTCAATACAAAACTGTAAAGTCTTTTCCATACAGCTATTTCTAGTAGGAGTCGCTGTGTAGACTCCTCTAGTTTGGCCTAACTGCCACATTCTGGGTTGTCCTTGAACAAATGAGCACAAGGGCAACAGGACCTTAAATGAGCAGCCCTCTGATTTATGCCCTTAGCTAGTGAGGGATGACAGTAAAATTATCCACACCTTCACCTGTACCAGCATTAAGTCCTTAGGACACCACTCTGCAGGCTGACAGACCTGGGTGCTTATCCAGCGGACTCCTGGCTGTGGCTGGTCACCACCTAAAAGCACAACCTGCCCTTCACATGACCATTACTCTAGAGAGCAGAAGCCATCTGGGGTTATTCAGTTGCTAGCCTCACCTAGGTCTAGGTCCAGGATGAACGAGCACATGTCCTTCTGAAGCCTGTAAGCCAATGGCACCAAGGAGTACAGAAGAGAGGTACTGCTCTGTGCTAAGTCAGAGAAAGAGCAGCACCCTCCTGTGCTCATGTCTATTTATTGCGCCGCAAACTCAGAGCTCTTTTGCCGCCAACCAGCACAAAGTATTTTTCGGCCCTCTGCCTCCTAGGTCCCTTTCATTGCATCCCTCCTCCAGACCCTGTGTTTTCAGGGATGTAACTTTCCTGCTTTCCCGCTAAAACATCCCAGCTGCTCTGGTTTCTTTGTGGCATTTCCATGCTTGTCAGCGTGTCTCAGCTGCTTCCCACCCAGCAGATTCCACGGCTCATCTGCACGAGATCCATGAGAGCTGGCACATCTGCACAGCATTACCCGAACGCTTAAACCTTGTGCCAGCGTGTGCTGGCCGGGGCTGCAGAGCGGAGCCCGCCTGGGCCTGCAGAGAGAACCTGGCTCATATAGTGAATAATCCTCTTTTCCTGCAGGTATGAAGAGGGCCCGTTTTCCTGCTGCACAGGCTGCCATCTCGTGGGCATCGTCTGGCAAACGCCTTTTCCTGGAAACAGCAGCTCCCAAGTGTAAATAACGCGGTAGCGTCAATATTCTGCGCTGCTGATCTAAGCAATTGCAAAGCTTCGGGTCCCTGGCTTTGGAAGATTATAGAGGAGCAGAGATGATGGAGTTGTTCAGCTTGTAACATGGTTGGTGGGATAGATTTTCCATAAAATAACAGCTTCAACAGGCAAATCTATAGGTGTTGGCAGGAATACTAAGGTCAGAAACAGCAACCTCAGCATACTTCTTACACAAAAGCTAAAACCCCGCTGCCTGTGTCGCCATGTGAGCTCCAGGCTACCGCTGCTCTCTCGTTGCGTCGATACAGTGCAATCAGGCAGCCAAAAGTAACGGAATATTTGCATTGACTTCAGAAAGTTGTGGCTCCAGAGAGACACTGGCAGATGTGAGGCAATCAGAGCTTACTTAAAAATTGCTAATGGACCATGTAAAAGTGTCCTCTGCTTTTTCAGGCACTTATTATACAGTATTAATCAAAACTGCCAAAAGTTAATTTTGAGTAGATTTGGAGCGGGCTATTTGGGGCTTGGGTAAAATTCTTTTAAAATCTGCTAACGCTTAGGCTGGATCAGTTTATCACCATTGAACTGGTTGTGTATCCACTCTGACACCACTGGAATTTCCCAACAGTCCAACAGTGTAAGGACTTTTCATCCTATGGAGATGTTCAGGAAGAGCCACTGTGTTCAAACACGTGCTCTTTCTAAAACTGAATTAACTTTTGTCCAGAGATAAATCCTAAACTCTGTGTAGAGAAGCCGTCTAAGCATTTTTAGTCCCTTTGGCTCACATTGCGGTGGCACTTTCAAGTCAGAATCATCCAACATTTGTCTTGCAAGTTAGAAATGAGACAAAACAGTGTTCAATTTTTGGTTTGTTTCTGCAATGTAATAATTAGAAGGTATGGGGTATTTTGTCACTTCCCACATTGTCCAAGCACAAGGATGCACCAGCTGAACCGTGACATATCTGTCCCTGAGCCAGGGGGGTTCCAGTTTAAAGAGGATCAGTCACTTCAGGTTAGAGGAGAAGACGGATTTTCCTGCTTCTAAGAGAATTTCCCTCCCATCTCCCTTTCTTTCTTTGCTACTCCTCCAATACCACCTGAAAGGACTTAATCCTAGGGACTTAATAAAATAACTTCTGACAAATGGAAGAGTTCATCTCTGGGACAGAGTAGACGCTGTACACACCGATGGGCATTCGGGTAGGGATACTCCAGCCTTGCCCTTTAAAAGGAAGCCATCTCCCTTTTATGACATACCGAGCAACACACGTGGCATCCCAAATCTGTTTTGTCAACTGAGCCCAGGGTTTTTAAAATGTGCTCTAAGATTTTAATACAGCTCATCACATTATACAGAACCAGGCATCCTGCTTAGTCTTCAAAGACTTGATATTCCTCATGCACAGCCCACATGCAACTGCTCCTGTCTAATTACATGCAATGACATCCTTCAGTTGGCTCCTTTCCTTTGCCATGACCGCGGAGCGTTCACTGGCTGAGTCTTGAACTAGGACGTGCAGTTTGCCGGCTCTAAAAACCGCAAGTGTTTCTGTTCAGAATGTCTTTGGCTGTCTCACCGTGCCAAAAATACATTATTTTAATTTTCTTCCTGGAAAGCTTGTTTTCCCAGTCCTGAAATGCTTGCCTGCAGAAGCAGATTTGATTTTGGCTTTTTGGGTAGTTGCAGCAAACAGTATCATTTGTGTGTTAGCATTAGAAGGCAGGAGTGTATTTTGCTAAACTTCTACCCAGATGGACAGGTCAAGATGAGTTTTGTAGTTCTTTTTGTTAGTAAAACTTCATTTTCACTGTACTGGTATCAAAAAGTCCCAGCTAAGGTCAGCAATCCTGATCCTGCACCTCGGAAATCATGAAACTGGCTTGAAAAGCATAAGAATGTTAAACAAAAGAGGGGTCTGTGTTTATTTCCTAAGTTTTCTTGATCATTTGGAGCTTTAGGAGGCACTTTGTCACATTCTCAGCATTGACAAAGACACACTTTGCACCAAAAGTGGCTCCTATGAAACCACGGATGGCTCTACAGTTACCTGAAAAGACATGAGAATTTCATCTTTGCTTCAGAAAATAAAAATAATAATGACTTCCACACAATGCTGCAGAGTTGAAGCTCTAAGAAAGACATCAAATATCACAACTCCTCCTACCCACTGCTGAGAGTGGGTACCACTGAGCATGACAGATGGCTCATTTTAAGACAGCTCCAGTTTGCGACAGGACTTCCAGGAGGGCTACAGGGATGAGGGGCTCCAGCAACAGGAACAAGAGAATGGGTGAAATAACAGAGGTGAGTAGACATGGGAAGAGGCAAACAGATAAGAAGATAAAGGGTAGAGAAAGGCTACACTGCCTCCTCCCCTCCCTTCTATCTCGATTTCTACCAGGGCTATGCTGGACAAAGATCTGTGCGTATTGTTTAAATGTCCCATAGCAAGCTCTGCTCCTCACAGCCACTGACCATCTGCTCAGGAACTAGGTAAAAAGCTCAGGAACTAGGTAAAAAATCTTTCTCCCCTGAAGTCAAGGTCGAAGTCCAGGGGCACGCTGGGAGAGCACAGCCCATCCCAGCTCTCCTTTATTGTGGTCCTTTCCAGCCATTGCCTGAGAACAAACCGACAGTCCTTTCAAAATGCACTCTGAGCTTTGAGGGAAGGGACAACATGGCAACGTTTCCCTGCTCAACACAAAGGTCATAGCATCATTTTTTCCATCTAATTGGCTTTGGTGCAATAACGAATAGAGTCAGTAAGATATGAGCAGCACTTTTTTGCAAGAGGAGCCTAACCTTAAATACCTTAAATCCCTAGTTTGGCACTTCCAGAAATGACCTGATTTTCCAAGGTGTGGAAGAACCGCAGCCTCCGTGGTCCTCAGGAATGCAGCACTTTTGAATATCTGCTTATCTAATCACCTCAGAAGAGATTGTGATGCCTCTGGGAAGCTTGTTCTTCAGTTTTTAACTGTAGCAACTTGTTATTTCACACTGTGAAACTTACTGGGTGACCTAGAGGAAAACTTTTAAGTACAAGCTTCGCAAGTTTGTCATTCCCAAAAAGGCTCTCAGGCAGAATGGAAGATCCCTGGGCATGTTCTGGCTGCAGGCTGTCCTCATCAGTACCATCCTTTAAGCATCTTCCGTTTCCTCATCTACTTCCTCAAAATCCAGACCTTTGCTTAAACTTGCTAAACCACCACTAGCTTGAATTACATACGAGGTAGAGAAGATTAAGATCAAGATAAAAGCTTGAGAGTTTTTATTTAAAAGAGTTCTAAAGACAAAAAAGGGATTTCAGACACTAGACAAAACATAAAGTCAATATGAATATTAACGCGCATGCATGTGTATGTGTGTGTGTACACATATATGTGTGTAGTTGAGTTAGGAACAGAAGAACATAAACCCAGAGGAAAATCATTCCAACAAATAGAGAAATTATTCTGCACATAGTCTGCACTGTAGACCCAGGTGGCCTCATTTTCTGGACTAGGTAGTCATGAAGTTGTTTCTAACTGTGAAGGATAGAGTTCTAACCCATAACTTTCAGGCTAAAAGATTCTGTTGCTCTGACAACATACTGCTCCTGTTCTTAGAGGGGAGCGTGCCACATTTGCGTGCCGGATTTTTAATATCTTTTGAAGTTTATTTGGAATAGAGACAGCATAAGATTCAGAGGTTAGTTGGGTCACCTTTTATTCTCTGGAAGAATGGTTTTGTCACTGCCTGTGATCATTGTGCTATTAACGGGACACGAAAGCTGAGTAGAGACTGGCAGACATGGAGAAGAGGTGGGAAGGAGGCATGGAGGAGGTGAGTCTGGAATCCCTCCCCATCTTTTTATGCTGGAGGGAAGCAGACAGGGAAGCTGGCTGGAGGACAGGCTGTTATCAACTCTCATGATTTTGAGGGTTGCATAATGTTTTTTAAATGTAAAAACAAAGCTTTGTGACTCATGTAGTCGCAGAACACTGAATGATCTTTTGAAGGCTAAAAAGGGCAGCCTCTTCTAGTATGATGGAGCATGATCAAATAAATCCTGCTGAAGACAGGTATCTATCTTCTTTTGGTTTAACCATTCCACTTCCTACTTTCTCTCCCAGCAGCAAAGCATAACCTCCTTCTCCAAGCCACTGGAAACTCTAAGTCCTATTACACAGCACCTACAGAAGACCTGAGTGGTGCAGAAAAGAGAGCATTGACCAGTTGAAAGCTGAAGTAAATCTAGACAGATGGGCAGCTGACAAGAGTAAGCTCGGCCCCTGGAAGAGAAGTTTAAACAATAATTATTCTCTTCTTAGAATGCCATTCAAAACACTCTATGTCAGTGTGAAGGGATCCCCACACAAACATGAAACGCAGCTGACTGCAGGGACAGGTGCCATTTCTGGAGTCTCATGGACAAGCAGGGCACCACCACCAGTTTGGAAACACCTCTGCCACAACCAGACCAAGGCGAGGCTTAAAAGTGAACAAGGCTGACTGGGGAGCTACAGTGATGTAGATTCGGAAATATTTAGAAGCATCCCAGTGCGTGTTAAGTCCTGCTGCTTCCTCTGCTGCTGTGGATATGTCAATGAATCATAGAATCGTTTCGGTTGGAAAAGACTCTTTTGTATCTTTCACAAGCCAACTTTAAATTGCAATTAATAAAGGCATCTGGTTCTTTAAACCATTTCATTTCACTCCGAGGAGGCAGATATGCCATACTATCCCTTCCAATAGCTGCTTGGAGAGTTTCTCAGACGAAAGAAAGGGCAGAGAAAGCACTGCCTAATCAAATTTATCCTGTAATCTTAGCTCTCAGGGATCGTTGCTCAGCACTGTAAAACTATCATGTGAGCCTACAAAAACCAGACATTTTCCTCCACCATGGAGTGTCTGTAGGCACCCTTGATATAACATAGCAGACACCAATCTTGGCCATAAAGAACCCAGATCAATTTAATACAATAATATAACAAATAACAACCATAACGTAACAATGCAGCTGTATTAGAAGTCCTCATTTCACCGATCTAGAAGTAGTCATGATGCTTTCATACCCTATAGCATTTCTGTAGGGAAGGGATGGTGAGAGACTCAGGTGAGAGAGGTTGGACTGTCCAAGGTAACTTCAGCACTGGATTTTGGCCCAACCCAGCTCCCTTCAGATTCAGTTGACAGGCCATCGCACAATCATAATATCATAGAATGGTTTGGGTTTGGAGGGACCTGTAAAGGTCACCTAGCCCAACCGCCCTGCAGTGAGAAGGGACATTTTTCACTAGATCGGGTTGCTCAAAGCCCCATCCAACCTAACCTGGAATGTTTCCAGGGATGAGGCATCTACCACCTTTCTGGGCAATCTGGGCCAGTGTTTCTCCACCCTCAGCGTAAGAAGTTTCTTCCTTATATCTAGTCTAAATCTCCTCTCTTTTAGTTTAAAACCATTACCTTTTATCCTGTTGCAACAAGCCCTGCTAAAAAGTCTGTTCCCACCTTTCTTATAGGCCCCCCTGAAGTGTTGAAAGGCTGCAATAAGGTCTCCCCAGAGCCTTCTCTTCTCCAGGCTGAACAACCCCAACTCTCTCAGCCTTTCCTCATCAGAGGAGACATTCCAGCCCTTGGAGCATTGCTCCATGTCTCACCTATGCTGAGGACTCCAGAGCGGGATGTAGTACTCCAGGTGAGGTCTCACCAGAGTAGAGCGGCAGAATCTCCTCCCCTAACCTGTTGACCATGCTCCTTTTGATGCAGCCTGGGTTAGGGTTGGCCTTCTGGGCTGGGAGTGCACATTGCTGGCTCATCCATGAGCACCCTCGAGTCTCTGCAGGACTTCTCTCAATCCCATCACTTCCCAGCCTGTATTGATACTGAGGATTGCCCTGATCCAGGTGCAGGACCTTGCACTTGGCCTTGTAGAACCTCCTGAGTTTCACACAGGCCCACTTCTCAAGCTTGCCCAGATGCCTACATGCTTACAGCCTTCGCTGTTCTTTTCCCAACAAGCCCCCAGAAGCACGGGGGGTGGAGAGTCCCCACTCCTCGCTGAGGAGAGACCGCTACCCAAGCACGTCACCGGGACGTGAGGAGGAGCCGGGGAGCAGAGCCCGGCCGCCAGTCCCCGGCGGGGCGAGGGCGGTGCCTGCCCGGGGGCGGGCAGGGCTCTCCCCGCGGCCTCCGGCGCAGACGGCGGGGCGGGCAGCATGTGGGCAGCCGCCCTGCTGCTGCTGCTGCTGCTGCTGCCGGTGCCGGCGGTGCTGGCGCGGCTGCGGCGGCGCGGCGCGG
>JAVSBS010001128.1:0-15758 GCA_033124195.1 Coracias cyanogaster | reverse complement strand
CCCTAACCCTAACCCTAACCCTAACCCTAACCCTAACCCTAACCCTAACCCTAACCCTAACCCTAACCCTACCCCTACCCCTAACCCTAACCCTAACCCTAACCCTAACACCCTCTGCTCGCCTGGCTACGGCCCCCAGCTCTCCAGCACCGTCTTCCACCCCTACGCATCTGGGACAGCACCACCAGCGCAGCATCCCAGGATGTTCAGCATCGACAGCCTCATCAGCGGGCAGCAGGCCCTGCAGCCCTCGCCGCCTGCCGAGCTGGGCCACCCGTCGCTGGGCTTACCTGGGGCCGAGCTGGCTCCTTCCTGCTCCGCCGGCACCTCTGAGCCTCCCTGCTTCCAGGCACAGCCCGTCAGCCCCGGCTTGCTGGGCCGAGCTGGCCCCAACACCCTGGCTTACCCCTACGCTGCCTCACCCCCTCACCTGCCCGTGGCACAGGGCAGCTACTCGCCCAGCAGCCAGCAGCTCTATGGGGCTCCCAACAGACTGGCCTTGCCGGCCATGCGGCCACCGGCCTGTGCAGAGCACGGTGAGCAGCTCCTGGGGCTCTCCGCTTCGCCCCTTGGCCAGTTTGGCTCTGGCAACGCCTACATGAGGCAGCCCAATTTCCCCACCAGCCTGGAGCGGTACATGTGATGGGGCTGGGAGAGGCTTGGCTGGACATCTCCAGGCTCCCGTGAGCATCTCTGGACATGCAGACTTCTCCTCGCTGTGGGGATCAGCAGGGGTGGGGTCGGGGGGCCCTGGCCTCTGTCTGTGTGCAGACACACACCTGTGGAGGGACCTAACACCTCTCTTTCTCAGCTTATTTTTAACTGGAGGCTAGGTGATCTCTTTTTCTGGCCCATCCCCTCCTGGAAAAGGTGCTCTCTGGCTGCATCTTCCAGGCAGGGCTCCCCATGCCCAAGGGGTGTCTCTTCTACACTTCCTGACCCTGGGCACCCCCAGAGCAAGGAGGAGCGCACCCAGGAGGTGGGTGCATGGTGTAACCTGCAGAAACTGTCTCCCAAAGGGGCCTTCTCCTCTCTTCCCTGGGTACCTCCTGTATAACTGGAATGAAAGTTTAAAGAAAAACCAAACCACTAAACCAATTCACTGGATTTTAAATGATTATTTAAGATGTTTATCATTTCCTTCCCCGGTAGGAAAAAATAACCAAACACCCTGACTACTTCTTTTTACTATTTTTAAAAATAACTTTTATTGTTAGAAAGGGCTTTTTTAAAATAAAGCTTTTCCTTCCAACATGTCCAGTGCTGCTGTTCCTCTGGCTCTGGCCGGACCTTGGCGAGAGGAAATTATCAGTCTTGTAACTGGTGGGGAGACGGACTCGTGCTGCTGTTGTGACGCTGCCACGTCTTACGTTTTTAGTGACACTTTCTAAAGCTGTCTATTTTATTGTGATTTTAGTAACTAACCACTACTGAGCCACGTGAAAGCTGCAATAAGCTCTCCGTCACCTGCAAGGTTTGTCCACGCAGCTCTTTCTGGACTTGATGGTTTTCATTTGCATAGTAGGGAACACGTCTTCCCTCCAAGGAATCCCTTGCAGGTTAAATTCTGATTTAGCACATCAAATTAGGAGATCATGGCTTTCCTTACTAGCAACAAAATAATTCAAAATTCCACCCTGTTCACTGGCCAGGACGCTGCTCTTTATTTACAGGACTGCCAGACAGACTGTCTCACCAGGTCTGAAGGCAGAATTCCACATCCCTGGATTTAGTACTTTTTATTCTGTTTCTTTCCTGTTTTTCAAGGGTGTCCTCTGAAGCAGAGCAGTTTCTCATAGTCACTGTGTCAGGATGTCAGTTGAGCTTTGGTGCAAAACTGAGCGTCTGGCTGCTGATCATGACTGAAAGCTGGGTGTACAGGTGGGTACCGACGGAGTCAGTTTCTGCCCACAGCTTGGGAGCTTGTGGGTTTTCATTCCTTCATCTCATGTGCTCTGTAGAAACTGAGTGTGGAGTTAGTATGAGAGGGGAGGGATGAAAATGCTTTTTTTCTTCTTGGCCTCCTTAAAATTGTGACTTCATCTATCTCTCCGGCTTGCTACCTTCTGCTGGGCTCTGGTTCTCCTCTCTAGTCTCTCCAGCTTCACCTTTTCAGCTTTCACACTAGTACCAGCAGTATCTTCTGTGCTTTTCCCTTCATGATAGCCCTGCTCAGAAAGGGCATTATGAAAAAGCGTATCCCTTAAAATATTTTGGCTTTTTGCGGACGATATCTATGGACAGAGGTCTTCTACCTAACAGAAGTTTCCAAAGTGTAATTCCTGTCCATAATATACTGTTGAAATAATTGATTGCAAGGACAGTCAGTAGAAAGGACACTTATCATAGCTCACATTTGTTCCCAGGGCCTGATCCTGCAATGTTTTGCAAACAAAAGCGCTTTTGAAGACTTACCTGAGTATCCAGGGGGTCAGAGCCAGACATGAGCCCAAAGCACTGGGTCTGTTGGCTTCCTTCCAGCATCACCAGGCACCAGGCTGGGATTCTGCTGGGTTTACACCGTAAGGGTTGCTGAGATAGGGGAGAACCAAATACTGGCAAGAAAGGAGAACGGTGTTGGGTGGGCAGGAGATACTGTGGTTCTGCCTGGGTGAAATGCACCAGGAAGAGATGGCCGAGCTGAAACATCTCAGAACAGGCTGAGCCTGCTCCTCCTCAGTCATCCTGGAGCCCTGCAGGAGTGGGAAACTGGTGTCAGAAAGGGATTTCCAAGTTTCTGGCATCGTTGAGTGCTAACTCAAGTGGATTCAGAAAGGCTCAGGGTGCCTGAAGGGCTGGGCTGTGGCTTGCTCCTGTCCCTCAGCCACCTGCGCCCTCTTGCCACGGGGCTCTCCAGAGAGCAGCACCCAGCTCCAGATCTGAGGGGATCTGCAGGAGACCCATCCCACTCCTGTGCCTGTGCAAGAGGGATCTTTTCAGCCAAGGGGCCTCTGGCATGAAGCAACAGTCATTGCAGTGGACTGGATCCCCCAAACCTGGCTCGGAGAGACAGAGCGACCCCATCCTGGTGTGTCAGGACATACCCTGGCTGCAGTATTGGGTTGCACATCTTCCCAGGGCCCCATAACTCCCTGACTGCCGGACAGCCCAGGCCCGGAGGCCCCTGAAAGCAGCAATAAACCACCCTCACCACAGGCTTTATGCTGCCAAACAAGCTGGAAAGCACGGGGATCAGACCCCTTTTCTTCTTTTTCCTGTAGATATTAATCCTCACATGCACAAACCTCTGGCAAGTTGTATTGTGATTGTCATTAAACTAATGCCTTAAGAGTGTCTTCTTGGTTAACTTAATGTATCCCAACCAGGCTTTTAAGCTTTCATTTCAAAGCTTTGTTTACAGTTAGGGTGAATCTAGCAAATGAGTAGGATTAAAGTGTCATGTAAATCACGAGCCTTGCTGCAACAGAGTAGTTTTAAGCTTTGTAAAGTTTATACCTGAGCCCTTCATCTGTTTTAGTGTCTTTTCAATGTCCCTGTTTAGTGAATAAGAGGGATTTGAATGAAATAGGAGTAATTATCACCTAGATTTCAGCTGTGAAACAAAGTCTCCTTTGAAATCCTCTTCTCTTTCTTTAGGGAGTTTAGGGAATATCAAGTAGTGACAGTCATAACTATTGAGGCAAAACTTTCTTTGCTCTCCCAGATTATGGAATGAACATCATCCATCAGCATGATGGCAAGGAGTCCTCTGGACATCCCGCAGTGGGGAGTGCCCTGTCTCAAACCTGTAAGATGCAGAGGAGGGAGGTTGAGTTGATCCTGAGCACCAAAGAGATTTGGGTGGTGATATGGGCGATCGCCAGGACAGTCTGACTTCCCAGGGAACAGCCCTTTGCAAATCAGGCTGAATTCAAATCTCTCAGGCTGCACATTCAGAAACAAATAGCCAAAATGAGCTGCCACTTCTAAAAAAGATGCTTGTTGTCCTCTGGGAAATACTGGCTGCCTAGGGGGGACCAACCAAGCTGATCTGTCTGCGTACAGCAGTGTTCTGCGTGTTTCATGCTTGTACCATCTTCCTACAGCTTACCCACAGGTTAAAACAAGCAATAAGAAATGCTCTTTCCAGATGATATTCCCAAACTATAAATAGTGTTTTCCACCCTGTTGCAAACACAGCATTAGCTGAAATTTTGGTCAAAGCACATTTCCTGAAGAACTTCTTAGTCCCTTTGGTAGTGTTAGGTTTTGTCTAGATGCTGCCAGCTGTCCACTGACTGTCCCAGTGCTGGACATGTCATACCATAATTAACGTTTATTCTATTCAATGCTTTGCAAATGCATGACTTGGAGGTCACAATGAAGTTGGTAAAGTCAGCTGGTGATGGGGAGGTTGTCAGTGGCTACAGTGCAACCAACAGAGATCGGCTTTTAACAAATTAGTGTCTGGGAGTCAGCAGTGCCTGAGCACTGCCCAAGCTACATCTTGGGGTATCTGGGCGGCGTCCATCACTGCCTCTGCTACGTTATATTCGGGTCCTTTCTATTTGGGTCCTTCTTATTTGGGCAGGAGCGAGTGGTGCAGCTGCTGTGCTTGAGCAGGGCCAGAGCACCACTGCCCTGCCCTCCGCCGCTGCAGCCCATGCGTGTATGGCCACGGCGGGGTCGGGGGGACAGAGGCGGGGTGGCCCAGGGTGCCAGCCTCCGTGTTCAGGCCAACACTGACCTCCAGTGGAAAGCCCTGGGAAGCCTCTCCCGGCCCTTGGGACCCGGGGATGGTGCTCAGCAGGTACCGGCAGCATCCTAGCATTTGAGGTCTGGCCTGTTCTCGGCTGCGTGGGGAAGGGCAGGATATCATGGAGCTTTGGGGTATGGCCAGGATGAAAACGGGGTGAGGCTCATTCAGGAAGGGTTATTACTAAACACAGTGGGCTGGGTGCAACTCCCAGGCTGGGAAGTCTCTAAAACACCCATTACAGATGCTGGGAAGATTTCAGAGAGGAAGGATTTACCTGGCTATACCCTCTTTTACCCTTCTTCTAAGCATTTTCTGTCTATACCCCCTTTAGGCCTTTTCCTAAGCATCCGCTGCAGACCATCACTGGGGACTGGGTGCAGGGCTGGATGGTGCTGGCTGTCCCCCTGCAGCTCTTCTCCCTTGAGTGAAAATAGGGAAACAAGTGGAAGCACAGCAAGAACCTGGGTCCTTGATGGAAGGTGAGGGGCCAGTGATGAAAGAGCACTTGTCCGCAGCAGCCGGTCTCAAAGTTAGTATTTGAAATGTGCTACATGGTGTGTGTGAGTGGCAGATCTGGGGGCTGGCTCAATCCTTACAGCACCTGGGAAGCAAGGCAGCAGTTAGGCAGCAAAGCGGCAGAGCCCGAGTATTGGCAGCGTAACACCTACAAGCTCTTGGGAGAGCATCCAAGGTCCATTCGTTTCATGGTCTTTGTACTGGGACTGCCGAAGTGGTTACACTGCAACAGTTGGCTTTATGCATGTCTTGAATCAAGTGTGCCACCTCAACACCAAAAAGCAGCCCTGGCTCGTGGCACCTTGAGGTCCTGCATGGAGGAAGGGTGCAGCTGAGCCAGTTACACGTGTGCCTGGAAAACGTTCATGTTCCATTTGTCAGCTCCACTGAGTCGAAGGAAGCAGCATACGATGTCTGCAGAGAATGGACCCAGCTGTCTCATATTTGGACACCTTTCCACCTGCACCACACACTTCTCTACTTGGTTTTAAAACTCCTTCAGCTAGCTGGGTGTCAGAAATCAAGTCCAGCCAGCCTGTAGATGCATTTTCAGGAGGTTTCAAGCAGCTCAGTCTGGCTAGAAAAAAATAATCTCAAAAAGCACAAAATTGTCCAAGTACACTGTCACTGGACATCCTGGCTCTTGGCTCAGAAGCCATGGGTTTTTGAAGAGGAATTAATTTGCCAGTGCAAGTCAGGCCAACCGATGTCCTTGGTTATATCCTTTTCAGATGTTGCCCACCTGAAAGTCAAGAGGCTGAGTAATGCTAAGGGGACTCTGTTGTGCCACATTATTTTCATTTTCAGAAAGATGCTTCACATGGATCAGTAGCTCCTCTGAGCATCCTATTTGGCAGTCATCCACAGCAGAGATGCTTTTGCTGGTGGGAAAACAGGAGTTTTCTGACCCAATCCCATCATCTGGAGTCTTTACCCTCAGGAAATAACAAGTTTCACCATCCCAAAGACACGATAAGGAAACATTTTGCTGCCAGACTCCAAATACAACCCAGCAGAGCTGTGCTCCCGACATTGTATGGCAATGGCAAGACCAGCCACTTGGCCAAGGTGCTGCCTTCAAGCTACCATGGAACTGATGGAAGTGTTTTTGCCTCCTGCACCGTAGCCAACACCCACGAGGTGGCAGCCAGGTGACACCCTGGCCAAGATCCTGCAGCCCACCCTCAGCTCTCCTGCCCAGACCCCACCATCTGCAGACCCTGTCCAAGCAACATTTACTCCTCACTGGATACTTTTTGTTAGTTTTTCCACAGTGTTGGTTTAAGTGTATATCCATCTTCCCCTAGCTTGAAGCCCTTTCTTTCCGGGCTGTCTGCTGCTTGGATTCTCCCCAAGCTGATGCTCACCCTCTAAGTATAATTGTAACACAAAGTAGTTTCAGAATAGTGTGCAATAGTGGCTAATTATTTGGAACAATTATACACAACAAAGACAGAGCCAAGCAGCAAGAGGGCTTAATTGTCTGGCCAAGCATGAAATAGCACAGGATTATCGCTAACAGGGGGAGGGGAGGCAATGGGGGAGAATTGCCCCATAGAATAGGCAAGAATCCAGGCTGCTCGGGAAGGCAAAGTTTATTGAAGAACTTGAAAATTCCCCTTTGAAGCATCTTCTGAGATTCCAGAGAAGACATGAAAAGGATAATGACCCAGAATATGGGCTTAAGGCACAAATCCCCACACTGACAGACTCCAGGCCTACAGACGCTTAAGCACATGCTTAAATTTTAAGCACATGAATAGTCCCCTTTGACGGCTCACGTGCTTAGAGTTAAGCTCAGGCATAAGTGTTTGTAGGATTGGAGCCCAGATTTTTATTACAACTAGGCTCTTCTCAGTAATGACAGGAAATAAGAGACCTATAAAGCACACAAGCTCCTAAGACGATGCTGTGAAGCCCTTCACTCCACGTGAGTGGCAAGCGCCTGCAATGAGCCACAGGGACATCCATGCCTTCCCTCCCTGCCATGGAGCAAGGGGAACAGCAGCTGTGCGGGTGGTGAGGGCACCATGAGCAATATCCTGGTATGATCTCCAAGACACAGGAGTAGGGCCTGAGACCCCTCAAGAATGGAGGAGAAGAAGGTGAGGAAGGTGCAAAACGGAAAGAGGATCACTGATGAAAGCAAAAAGTGTTACAGATGTTTCTGGGGTTCAGCCTCGCTTGGGAGCAGCAGCATCTTGGGGAGCTTCTGAGATGGTAGGAAAAAGGAGAATTATCTTCTTTTCAATAAGTGAAGAAATTTTTTTTTAAAGTTCTGCAGGATATGAGAAAATAAATGCAACAGCAGCTCCTCTCCAAATATTCTTTGCTTAAGCATCATGCATCTGCTTTTTATGCAGAATGAGATTTCTCTCACGTGAGATATTCCTTGCTCTTTCTCCATTTTTGAAGGGTTTTTTTGCAAGGCTTTCCATTTTTACGAGACAGCTGCCTACAGGGACAGTAGAACTGGTCCCTCTGCTTGGACCTAGATCACTGTTTTTCAATTATCTTTAGAGCTGGAGGGATTTGGTTTTTATTAGTGTGACCACAGCCTTGTGGTAGTGACTGAAGATATGCTATTCACTGGTAGTAGTAGAAGAAGAAAAAGTGCAAGGTTTAGGATACACATGCTATGGGCTGTGGTGGACTCACTCTGCCCGCAGGAGGGTGTGACACCTATGGTATCTTCTGTTCCACGTGCTCCTTCATTGCATGTCCCAGACCTGTAACCATGCCTGAAAGTTTGGATGAGGATACCCATGACAGCAGTGGCACTTGAGAGCAGTCCAGCCTGGGAAGTTAGCCATGAAGGAGATTTTTCCTTAGGAAGAATGAGTGGACTTATGGATCTGCCCCATGGGAGAGCAGAGCCCCATCCCCACTGCTGGGCTGTACCCCGCACAACCTTATCAGCTCCACAAGGGCTCTGCAGGGCTGTGCTCCACAGCTGCTGGTGGAAGAGGTGACCCTGCCACTGCCTCCATAGTGCACCTGAGCCCTCACCTACAGCGTAGGCATTGGCACTATAGGTCCAGGACTGCTGTTAACAACCACTGGAGGGCATTATATGACGTGAACAGCCTTCTTACCCTGCACTATGTGCAGCCTCCTTGGCTTTCTCAGAGGCAGGCATGGTAGAGTGCGTGCTGTGGAAATCTGCACATTGCCTTCTCCTCTGTTACATCCAATCACCCACACCAGGGGAACTGGGCAGATGACATCAGCTATGGGGAAGGGACAGGCCAGCCTATGCTAGCATGGGCTGGGATGGTCCTCAAGCGCTCAGGACCACCTGGAGCCAGCTTGATGCCTCAGCACATCGCCAGGACTCCGCAACGTGCCTGTGCAGCAGCCTGGAGCAGCAGGGCACGGATGGAGGATTTTCTCTGAAGCCAGAGGTTAATTATGCTTTATTGGATAATTTTCAGCTGCCAGTCCTGGCAATGAAGGGGATTTCCTCTAGATGGCATGCTTATCTCTACGCTGGGAGGGAAGCCCCACCAGCCTGCTTCCCCCGCAGCATCCCAGTGCTGTATTTTCAGGGAGCAGATAACTTATCCCAATGCCTCATGCTCTTCTATAGCACAATTTTAACGCTCAACACCCAGACTATGCAAAAACCTGGAAAATGGGAATAGGAAAAAAGCATTTTGTAATGAGGGTTGGTGGGATCCATTAGCCAGGTGATGCTGAGTATCCATCCTGCAGAAATCAGGTCTTTCCAAGTAATGTAAAGCCACATGTGAAAAATCAGCCTTTCCTTCAGCAGCCCCCAGTGTCATTTCTTACATCCACGTTGTGCAACTTTCTCTTTGCAGCAAGAATAAACAGAAGCTCTCCTACAGTAAGTGGAAGAAGTGGGGGATGTGTGTGTATGTGAAGCTTCAACACCCCCAGAGTGGCTGGATTAATTTTAATCTGTGCGTTGACAGGCTTTCCTTCTTTTGCCTCTGTGCTGCTCGGGGCAGCAATTTCTTCTCTTGATTTGAAGGAATGGGCAAGAGAAGTTCACACTCGTCTGGAGATGCTGGAGAAGGGGTTTTCGTGTGTCCCTTTTACCTACTATGCACTGCAGAGCACCTATTTTATGGAGATGGACAACTATCCCTTACAGCCATACCAACGCTGCCACAAAGTCAGCCTGGGATGTGCTGGAGCTGTGTGTCCCAGTGTGCAAAGCAGGGATTAGCTTTGGGTCCTGGACCTGAAGGAAGGAGCTGGTGGGTTGTGGAAGTGCCAGAGCTGGGCTATGGGGTGAAGCTGTGACTTGTTGTAGATGTAGTGGAGGATTTGGCATCTGCAGCTCTATACTGGTGGGGCCACAGAGCTGAGATTCACCCTTCTGTGCAGACTCAGCCACAGACTATTACAGTCATGCCTGACTTGATATTTTTTCTATCTGACTGTCCTTTGCTAGATAAGGGGACAGGGTTAAGGGGTCTGGCCTCTCCTTCTCTTCGTGGGTGAGATACTTCACCTTCTTCCCCATACTTCAGGTTGCAAACTTTTTCCCTGTGTTTATTCAGCTCCTTCCTAAGATGGGAACAGAAAAACGGAGCCCTGCACTATATTCCTGTGCAGCAGCAACACCACAGCCTCCACTATTGAAGCATAGTCTTATTTGAGGTCAAGAGGCAAAATATATCTACAAACCTCTTTGCGAGGTGCATCTATAGATATCATCATGTATGTGCAGGGCTGGTTTGTTGCAAGGATACAGCAGATCCACCCTAACCCAATCCTCAGGTGGAGACTGATGGATAATTCCAGATGCAAAGACCCCTATGCCCAGCTATTTACTCCATACAGAAAAAGTTAAAAAGGAGTCAACCACTTTTTGTCCCAATCAAGCTATATTCCAGTAGTTTTCCACCTTCTCTGTAATTCTTTCCTTTGAAGGCCTTCTCTCTCTCTTGCTCCTGGCCAGCAAGCTGAAGGTCCTCAGTGGGTGTTTCCGGCAGAAGTGGATTTTTGCTAACTCAGTGGGTTAGGTAGGCACTCGGGCTGTGGAGCCACTGAATGCAGAGAACTCAGCAGCAGGGATTCCCTGGGCACATTTGGCATGATCGGATACTAACATAGAAAACATGGACTCGGAAACCTCATCACAAGTTTCTACATCCTTGTGAATCTGGCCATTTATTTAGGTTCTTGCACTGGTACACCTGCTTTTGGAAAAGTTGATTGCCTCCCATATATATCCTCTTTTTCCCCCAAAATCCTCTCTTTTATTTTCAGGGGATTCAAGAGAGAATGAAGTGATTTAGCAGGCTTGTTTTCACAAGGATATTTTTCCTTGTGTGGTAGGCAGAGTTACCAGGCTGTTCTATACACGTTGCCATGTGCCAGAGCATAATTGCCTTCCACATGCATCGGCCTTTGGCTAATGTGTTTTTTATGGCAACCAGCAAAGCTGGCTTTGGTGCGTCTCAAAAGTGCACCTGGTGGTTTATGGCTTGAAATCACTGTGTTCCTCTGAGTCATGGAAGTGTGTGTGTATCCATCTCTTTTCATGTCATATTGCTGAAGAACAGTATGAAAAAAAAAGCTTATACCAAGCCAGAGTTAATCAGTTGAGTGTTAAGCTGCATATGAGCTTGCCTGGTGGCCTTCAAATCCATGCGGGATTGGATCAGTTATGAATAGAGAGCAGCAGATAAAGTTTTTTAACTGCAAGTATAAAACCAGGGTCCTAAAGTCAGATCACAGCAGCTAAATAAATGCGTGTGTATGGGGGGGACAGGAGTTTCCCACTTGTCTGAAGAGCAGGAAAAACAGGGAGACTTGTTCCTCAGAGGTTCATGGGGCTTCAGCCCTGCACATGAGGTGCCTGGGAAAAGCCTCCTTTGAAATCCAGGACTTTTTTGGTGTGTATTTCGAGACACCTGCATTTGAAAATGCAAGTCAACAAAACCGAGCTGTCCAACATCTGAGCGCTGCAGGGATGGATATAGGCAGCCAGATCTAGTGGTTTCCAAACTGAGAATTTCACATATCTCACACTATCTGCCACCACCATTCCCACTTACTACCCTGCGCTGGGAGCTCTTGGTGTGCAGGCTGCAAACTGATCTTTGCAAGCTGGGAGCTGGCGGTACAGGACTGGAAAAAAGGTTGAACTGCAGGGAGCACTGAAGGTCTGAGTCTTGGATATGGAAAGAAGAGAAATAATATCAAAGGAAATCACATAAGTGGAAAAAGAGCCCCCTGGGGCAGCCTGGGCAGCAGCAGGTCTGTCTTGTTCATGTTTTCAGAGAAGTTAGAGGTCAGCCAAGCTTGATAACGAGGTAATACAGAAAAATCCATCACTGAGCCTTGGGGGACTTGTAGATGCAGTTCTCATCAGAATAAACGAATTTGGATGCTCCTTGGCGGAGGAAACAAGAATGATTATGTATCACAAAACCAACAGATTGCCTGGAAGGATCGTGGAGCAACTTTGGCTGGACTGGAGTTAAACCCCCCTCATTGTCCAAAGCAGAGCATGGAACCACTGCAGGGCCCGGGGCTGCCCTTCCCCGGGCACAGCGGTGCAGGATCAGGGCTTTGTCCCCTGGTAAACCCCACCGGGGGAAGATGCTCTGGAGATGCTTAGGCGGGGACACGACCAGTGCAAGGGCAGGAGCAGCGAACCTTGCCCTTCCCTACACCACTACGCTCTCGGTAGACAGGCAGGGAATGATTTTTTATTTTTTTATTTTTTTCCCCCCCCTGTGGAAAAGCATTGTGCCTGGTCGTTATTGCCGTTTTGGAGCTCGCAGGAGCCCCGACCTGCTCCCATGAGCCGCCCGGGCGGGGGGACGGGGAAACCCGAGGGAGAAACCTCGCCCGGGGGGGATCCACCTGCTAAAGCGGTCTGCAGAGCATCGAAACGCCGACCCAACGCGGCTGTACCCAACGCCTCGTAGAGATAGACGGGACAGACAGTGAAAGTCAATGTAAAGGAGAAAAATTAAAAATAGTCTGCTGATGGCTTCCCCCCGCCCCTACTTCTGAGTCTTTTTGGAGACTCTTCCCACCCCGCCAGCTCTCAGCCTTACGCACGTTTGATAACCGCTATTCAACGGGAAATGTGAAGCACGGTCGGGTTAAAACGGGCGGTGGGAAGCGAGGCTGTCCGGGATGACATACTTAGAGAGGAGAGCAGGAAAAAAAATATCTGCCCAAGGAAAAATGCTTCCCTCCCAGCCCTGCACGCCGGGGAATAGTGGGACGATGACAGGGCAAGCTTTTCGGGGAGATCGATAGGGTTTCTCTTTCGGGAGACCGCATTATTTCTCACCCCGGTGTAGCAGCTCGTGGTTAAAGCTCAGCCCTCGTGTGTGTGTGTTCGTGTCTGGGATCCGACCATCTGGTTTCTTTCAGCCCAGGGTTTCCCTTTCCTAAATCATGTCGGGACGGGTGTAGATTAGGTACTTTTTCTCGTTTTGATGTGTTTTGCGTGGCAAAGCCGAGGCGAACACCCGCTCGTGATGAGGTTTCTCGCACCGACTCGGCGAACAGGAGCCGCTTGCAGATGCGGGGACCGGCACTCACTCAGTGTCGCTTCTTTTTGGGTCGTTACCGCCTTTAACGGGGGCAATATTTTGCCTGGAAACAGGCAGGAATCGCGTCCACGGTGGCCGGTCTGGACACGCTATTTCTCGAGCTGCGACAGCTCCGGATGCGCGATGCTGAAGCGGGGAGCGGGACAAGGCACCGGCCGCATCCCAACAGCGGCCGCCTCGGATCGACCATCCTCGCCCTCCCCCGATCTCCGCTGCCCAGTTTCGTGTCCCGGTGCCGGCGAGCACAGTGGCCAAGGGCTCCACCGGAGCCCCCCCGTTGCCGGGCGCTCCCCCACGGGCTGTTCGCCCTTCTAGGCATGGGGAGAACCGGCAGCCGGGGCAAAGCGGGGGGTGTGGGACGTGTGTCCGGCCACCAGACCCCCGCATCTGCTTCCCTTCCAGGCGTGTGGGACCAGCCTCCAGGCAGGGCGACCGGGAGCCGGCCGCACTGCCAGCGGGCACGGCGGGGGCGCGGCGGGGCATCCCCCGGGCACTGCCCGCTGCCCTCGGCCGCTCGCATTGCGTCATTTTGGTGACCCCCGCCCCGCCGCCACCCTCCCCTTCGCCGCCGTGCAGAGGCACAAGGCGAAGCTCCCGGCTGGTTCCTCGCTGCCATGAAATGCACCGAGTGGAAATTCAATCGCCTCGTTGCGTGTGTGGTCGAAATCTCTGGCAGCTGCTTCGGAATTTTTTATGACACTTTCGTTTATGTAGAGGAGGCATAACTATTATTTTACTTAATAAAAATGGAAAGCGGCTCCGGTCTTTCCCCTCCTCGCCCTCTTCCAGTTGTTCTTCCCATCGCCTTTCCGCGGGGCTGGCGAACGGAGGCTTTAAGCAAAGTCGGTAGGAAAGATGCGGCGCCTCCGAAGCATTTATCCGTCTTAGCTAATTATACTTATTTTAAAAAAAAAGAGAGAAAAATATATAAGAAAATGTATGTATATTGATAAAATATATACATAGCTGAATACACATATATATGAGAGGGAGCTGTAGGCGTATGTGTTGCAAACGCAAGTTATCAGCATCGGAGGAGGGTAAAAGTGAAAGAGCTCAGGAAAAGCTCCCCCAGCCCTGACACACGCCCGACGGACAGACCTTCCTGAGCGACTCCCAGCACAGCTATTCATCTATATTTCCCCTCCGGTCGAGAAATCCTCCCCGATCACAGCGCTGGCGGCCAGGAAAGAGGATGCGAACGAGTCCGCGCAGAGGCTCCGACTCTGTAACAGCAGCTTCAACCGGGGAAGTGCGGGCGAAGTGCGGGCGAAGCGCCGTCCGCTCCTTCCCGCTCCTCGGGGTCCCCCGAGCTCGGCGAGTCTGTGCACCGAGTCGTTAGGGCTTGAGTAATTGTGACCGGCATTTGGAAGCGGGGCCGCGCAGCTGTTTGGCCCGGCTCCCCGGTATTAGTGCTGGAGATTTTATCACCAAATGCTCGCACCTGTTAACGGCAGCGACCGGCAATTCATCACCGCGGATTCTCACACTGCTGAACGCGGCCCTGGGAGGGATAGATCTCCCCCTGGCACCCCCTTGGAGGAAATCATCCCCATCCTCCCTTCCCAGGCATCCTCTCAGGGAAAGAGGCTGCGTGTTTGCAGAGCGTCCAAAGGGAAAAACAAACAAACAAACAAACAAACAACCCAAACATGCGAGCGTGGTTCGGTGTGCCCGCGGTAGGGACAGGGACAGCGCTGCCACAGCTACCCACGGGGCGTGGGGTTGGCGGCTGCAGCCGTGGCCGTGTTCCCCGCCCTGCGTCGGGCTGTCCGCCCCGGCTTTGCCCTGGGAAGCGGAGGCCGCAGGAGGGGAGCGGGGCACCGGCACTCGCGGGGACTCCGCTATGGCTGCGGGGGGACCTGGGCTGCCTCCCGTGACAGGGAAACCGTCCTGCTTGGGCTGCAGCCCGCGGGAAGGTGGGTGTCCGCTGCCCACCACCTCCTCCCTGCCAGCCGTCGGGGGACGCTGCGCCTCGCGGGGAGCGACGGCAGGAGAGCGGCGGACAGGAGATTCTGAGGCCGGAGGAGCTTCCCCATCCCGGAGGGAGCCTGAGGCCTGCGGGTGGGCCACCTCGGAAGGTGATACCCGGGCGGGCCAGCCCGGTCGGTCCGGGGATGTGAGACTCGGGTGCCGTCGCAGCACCCCGCGGACAAGCGCAGCCTTCGCTTTAGTAGCTCCTCGCGTGGGAGAAGGCTGGGCCGAGCGCGGCTCCGCGCCTTCCGCCCGCACCTGCCGGGCAGCAGCATCCCTTCGGCGGGAGCGCGCCCGGGGAGCCCTCGGGAGAGGCGGGTTTCCAGGCAGGGTGCTCCGGGCTCCGTGACGTGTCGGTGACGCGAGCGCGTGGAGAAGGGGAGCGGGGATCCCCAAATTCACACGATCCCTCCAGGGGGCCGAGGGCTCGGCCCTGGCCGACAGAGGGTCTCCAGCGGCGGGGGTGCTGGAGGGCGGCAGCTCGGGCCCCAGCCCCGGGGGTCAGCAGCCCTCGGGAGACGGAGGGACTCTCCGCGGTCCCCGGGGGAAGGAGGAGGCCGCCGCATCCCGCAGGAACCTGCCCTGCGAGCCTCCGGCACCGCGGGGAGCCCGGGGCGGCGGGTGGGGTGCTTTATCCAGCACCGACCCCCTCTCCCTCAGCAGCCGGCTCCCGGCACAGCCGGGGGCATCCCAACGCCGAGGGAGCGGGCAGCGCCTTTCCTCGAAAGCAACCCCACCGGGGGCGGGAGCCGCTCTCCCCGGAGACCCGGGCCGGGCCGGGCAGCCCCTCGCCGTGCCCCGTGGGGGCTGCGGCGGGCGCCACGTGATGCCGGGCCGCCCGTATAAAGGCCTGGGGAGCGCTGGCAGGAGGGGCGGTGTGGGAGCGTTTCCACCGGGTCCCAGCTCGGGAGGGGTGGGGAGGGGGGAGCCGCCTTCCCCCCTTCTGGGGGGGGGGGGGGGGGGGGGGGGGGGGGGGGGGGGGGGGGGGGGGGGGGGGGGGGGGGGGGGGGGGGGGG
>JAVSBS010001126.1:0-16463 GCA_033124195.1 Coracias cyanogaster | reverse complement strand
CGATATGTGCATGTCTAGAAAAGCGCGAGGTCGGCTGCAGCGGCCGGGTGCGATGGGGGCGCGGGCCCCGCCGGGAGGGAGGGGGACGCTGGGGCGGGCTCCATGGCAACCGGATGTCGGCGGCGGCGCTCTAGCCGCGGCGGAAGTGCGCGTCTCTGTGGTAACGCGGAAGTGCGAGGCGGCGGCGCGCGGCGGACGGGACCGGACCGGGCTGAGTCGAGCCGGGCCAGGCCAGGTCCGCGGTCACTTCGGTCTCCGCCGCCTCGGCCTTGCTCCCCCGCCCCTGCTACAGATGGCGGCGGGGGAGACGCTGGTGCGCGGCCTGGCGCGGCTGCTGCAGGATGCGGGTGAGTGGTGAGCCCCGCCGGGCCGCGCCGCGCCGGGCCGGGCCGGCGGTGAAGGCCCCGGGGTGGTGGCAGCAGCGCTCACCACCCGGCCCGTCCCTCCCGTTCCCTGCAGGGGACCTGGTCCTGGACGGCTCCAGCACGCTGACGCTGCTCACCCCCACCCTGCAGCACCTCACGCAGGTCTTCGAGCAGCACCTGGGCTCCCGCAACCAGAACCGGGGCTTCGTGGCCCTGCCCTCGCACCCCACCGAGACCGCCGCCATCCTTCAGGCACAGTTCCTCTTCGACGTCCTGCAGAAGACTCACTCCCTGAAGGTCCGTATCTGCCGTGGCCGGGGATGTGAGGGGCCGGGGGCGCTGCGAGGCCCGCCAGTGCAGGTGGCAGGCACAGCTGCCTGCTTCAGAGGAGCTTCCTTTGGTGCCCGTTGACCCCATCTTGTGTGCATGCATCAGTGGGATATCTGTCACAGGGCTGCTTGTGGAGTCCCAGTTCAGCACGATAGTGTGTAAACACTTCATCTAGGATGAGCCATGCAACTCGGCAGAAAGTTTGTCAGAGTTAAAAACAGAGGCAGCAGGTGCTAATTACGTTCTGAGCTTGGTAAGGTGTTGACATGGTTGGGAAAATGATTATTTCCTGAAATCGCTTGAGCAATTCAGGCAGTATCTGGCAGCGGAGCACAGCTGAGTGCTCCCTGAGTGGTGATTGATCTGCACCAGGCAGGAGAGCCCGGGGTATTTGAGCAGAACAGTTTGATGCTGTCTACATCCACTACTCTGAGACCTTCTGCTTCTTATTTCTGAGTTTTACATGCTCCTGCCTGGGCAGTGGTTCTGGTTGATCTGCTTCACAGCATTGGGATATTGCTAGTAACATATTCTCATTAATTTTAAGAAGGCTGGAATAAAAAGTACGGAGCTAGGGATTCTTCAGAGAGCTTTTTGAAAGATGGCATGTGCTATGAGGCTGCACATGGCTCTACCTGGCACGGAGACACTGCTGGGAGGCTAGTAGAGGTGAAATGGGCCTGGAAGGGGAATTAGCATCTGTTGTTAGGTTCCACAGTGGTGCTTAGGAGGTGTTGTGGCTGAGCGCTAGGCCTGCGGTGTCTTTAAAAGTATAAGACAGAGCGGGGAGATTATCTGAGTGTTGAGAGGGTTTTGTAGCAGTGTGCTGGGGGTAGAGATTGGAGTGGGGCCGAGAGCTTGTGGAGAAACAAGGGTCCCCTGACAGGAGGGACAATGCAGCATGTTGTGGTGGGTGCTTGTGTTAACCAAAAAACCGAGATCCTTCTGTAACAAGCCCGTAAATAAGGCAAAACTACCCCTTGTGGTGTGGCAACTGATTTGCTTGGAGAAATGTATCATTTATATCAGCCCGATCAGATTATTAAGACAGCAGAGGGAGGGAGATGGTTGAGACACAGAGCAAGGGCGGCATCTGAAATAAACTTTGCTAAAACTGATCATCAGAGCTTCCCAGTGCAAGCTGCCCCTACAAGCGGTCCCGTTCGTCACGCTGTGTTAGTGCTGGCAGGCAGCGGGCAGTGATTCATCACCACCAGGGCTGCAAATGTGGAAGTGGTAGCGGTGGCGAGGCCTTGGGGTGTCTGTTCTGCACCTGATGAGTCACTTGTGCGTGAATGTGGATGTAACTGGCGGAGATGGTCTCTGCAGTTGTACTCTGGTGTCTGCGGTGGAAGCATTAACTACTTAATTACTTTGTCTGCAATACTCTTTATGCACTGTCCGTGGAAAGCGTAAGAGGCTGGGTTTAACAAGCTGCTTTGTGGTACGTGAGCACAGCCTGTGGTGAAAGAGCCTGTGGCTGCACTGCAGAACTCAAAGAGGAGGTTTGCAGGTACCTCGGTCTAATGCTGGCAGTGTCCTGGAGACCAGCTCTGTTTTCCATTGTGTCTGCTTGCAATTTGCCTTATTTGGCCTGTTCTAGTGAAATGCACACGCACACCTCCCACCAGTGTGCTAGTTCAGCTCAGTTGCTCCACAGGCATAGCTCCAGCGATTAGTTTGTCTTGATTTAGTAGATTTGTTAGTGGTGGCTGATGAGGAATCCAGCTGTCAGACCTCCCTGTGGTTCTGAAAGTGGTGAAGCCACATGGGCAGGGGAGAAGTAAAGGGTCTGGCAGACCATGGTCTTGTGCTAGCTAGCATGCTTTTCTCTTTGACCTCTGTTGAACTATGGGACCAGGAGGTAGTGCCAATACCAGCATCGCAGGAGAGCTTGTTAGTGAACACCTGAGCTGGGGTGGGGAGTCTCTTCAGGGAGCATCAGTTGGTGCATTGGGAGGGCAGTATTGCACCACAGATTGAGCTTGACATGAGACTTCTTCTCTGATTTCGCTAGCTTGTTCATGTTCCAAACTGCGTTTCGCAATCTGCTGTGAAGATCTTCCCTTTCAAGTCCCTCCGGCATCTAGAAGTAAGTACTGGAGGCAGAACTGGCTTTGAGTCCTGCTGTTTGGCTTTTCTTGACTTAGTTTTGTGGTTGCAGAATGCCTCTACTTCTAAGAACTGGGTAGGCTTTTGTGGCTTCCCTAGAAGGCAAAGTCTAAACGCCTGCAACACTTGCTTGGGGGTGAAGCTTGGATATGAGTAAAGGCTCATGAGTGTTAGGGAAGGAGGCTCCAGCAGGGAAATGGGAGATTCCTTGCAGGGACAGGCCTGGGATGGTAAATTACACTGTAATTTTACAGAGTAAATAAAACATTATGGTGCAGTATTTTGTTATATGTTGTCCTTACTTCCTCATCCCTACTGCAGCTGAGGTCTGTCCCTCCGCACTGCCTCCGGGGACTGCGATTTGTCTATTCTCAGCTGGAATCACTAACCTGTTGCAAATGCATCAGTACACTGGAGGTGAGTGTCTCCACACAGTCCACGGGGAAAACTGCAGGAGAAAGGCTGTCTTAATCCCTTTGCAAAGGGAAGATGTAGGAGACAGTGTTGACCATCTTTTCAATCCATATTGTATATGACTTTTTCTCCCTTCCTCGATCTGGGGTCTTACTCCTGACTCAGACAGTGCTGAACTATTCCATGGTCGGATACGTGCGTGCTCTGCAGCCTCCTTTTTAGCTGCTTGAGAATTCCTGGCTGCAGGCAATATTTCTATCAGCTAAGTCTGACCATTCTGTGTGTCTGGCTGTTTCCACATTCAAAGGTCTGCAACTGATCAAGGTTTATTTCCTTAAATTAGAGCTGATTGTCAGAGGGAATGCTATGCCCCAGTGTCTTATCTGCACTGGTGCTCAGCAGGTTTCTGAGGCATGAAGGCAAGCTCCAGCCACAGAGAACTGAGCAGTGTGGGCTGTGCTAGCTGTGGGGCTCGGGGCTTCTGTCTGTGGCACAGAAGCAGCTGCCTGCTGGGGAATGGGTTGATGATAGGGAGTGCTTTGAGAGCTTCTTTTGTCTGCCAGAGCACACGTTGTTTGCTGAGGGCCCTGGTATTTTACTTCTGCTTTGATGGAGGTCTGAAAAGGATTTTGTTAGCATGAATCTTTACGCTTAGTGTTCAGAGCCTACGAACTGTACCATGTTAGGTTAACTATGGCCACTTGAGTGTAGGAAGAAAAAGCATCTCCCCTTTGTTCTAAATATATAACTGTGGAATTCCCACCCCCTCCAAATAGCTGAATTAGTGAGGTGAAAGTCATTGTGCTCGAGGCAAGGCAGGGTCTGTAAGGCACAATATACCAGCCTTGTTCTAGACTGGCTGTTCTCCTGTGTTCCTCTGCTGTTATTGTAACAGCTAGTACTCACCAAGGAATGGCTCCTCGCTTCTTCCTAGGAAATCATTTCAGCGTGTGGCGGAGATCTGAGCTGTGCTCTCCCGTGGTTGGAATTGCAGACTGTGAACTTCAGCTATAACTCGATCACTGCCTTGGATGACTCACTGGTGAGTGGGGCATCCTTCCTGTGTGATTGAGGGAAAGAGAAGAGATGATGACAGCCAGGAACTGGGCACTTCTTTACTGGTGCTTCTAGGTCTGTGTGGGAGGGAGTACGCGGTATTAATTTTGCTGGCCTCTCCCAGCAGGACGGGGTTTCCGTGCTGCAGTGGAGATATTTGTAGGACCTGATCTAGTATCTCTTTGTCCTTCAGCAATTACTGAATGCTCTGAGAGTCTTGGATTTGAGTCACAACAAGATCCAGGATTGTAAGCACTATTTAACAGTGAGTATCCTGGGCTGAGCCCTGGCATTTCCTCGTAGGGAGAGGACACTGCTGAAGTGCTGAAATCATTGACCATGTCCCTGCTAGATGAAGTATAACAAAAGAAATTGGAGATGTGGCCCAGCAGGCGCCCGAGCAAGTGCTTGCAGCCTTGACGCTGTTGTCCTGTGTGTGCAGCCCCTGTGCCACGGGCTGGGGAGAGAAGGCAGTGTTCCTCATCCGCTCAGAGACAGGAAAGCTAGCTGTGGGCATCACTGTGTGTATCGCTCAGCCCTCCAGTGTGACCCAGTGATAAATACAGCGGTACATACAGTGTACACCGGTGTACAGTCGCACGTGCAGTGTGGGCTCCCTTCTGGCCAAGCCTTTGCTGTAATCTGTGCAGCAGGTGGAATTACATATCCAGGCGTGGGGCTGTAGAGACTTGCTTTTCCATCTCGCTCTCAGAGGTCTCCTGCTGGTTACTTTAGAAAGGTGGTAGTCCATCACAGTGGTGTGTGCGTCTCTAGGGAATAGCAATGAAATCTATGCTCTGCTGGGTTGGATCTGCTTCTGTTAAGAGAAGCTATGAAACAGCTTCTTATGGAGTTGGTGGGGATCACAAGCTATCACTCACCATCATCTTTACAAAGCTAAGAAAAGGTTCTTTTGGTAGTTCAGTCCTTTTGCTGAGGTGGGAGGATTAGTCCTTTCCTGTGCTGCACTGAAGCTGATGAGGAAGAAGACAGCTGCTCTTAGCAAATTTTATGAAAGAGATCATGCTGGGCGCCCCTAGACAAACCACATCAAATGCAAACATCAAAACCTTACTGCAGAAGTAGTCTTAAGAAACTCACTTGTTGGTTGACCTTGGTGGGGTGGAAGAAATGGTAGGGGTGAGTGCCCTGTCTTGAGGTCAGGGTCAGGCTTTGAGCTAAGGTCCCAATTGATCCAGTGCTGCTCTTCTCTCTGAACAGACCCTTACAGAACTAGAGTACCTCAATCTGGCTTATAACTTCCTGTCCAAGGTGCCAAACCTTGGTATCTTCAGCCGATCCAAGCTGGTGACTCTGATCCTGCGCAACAATGAGCTCGACAGCATTAATGGTGAGCCCACAAGGGAGAAGCATTTCTGAGTTTGAGCCATTTCTCTCATCCTCAAGGAGGAACAGAACTTGAAATCTTGGGCACAGCTGTTTTTACTAGGGTGAAATTTTGCGGGAGGGGGATAGGTCAGAGGTTCTTAAGTTAAACCTTCTCGCTTGCTGATGGCTTCTTGCTTTGTTTGCAGGGGTTGAACAGCTAGTGAATCTGCGGCACCTGGATGTGGCCTATAACCTGCTGCTGGAACATGCCCAGTTGGCACCATTGTCCGCTCTGCACTATGTAAAAAAAGTAAGCACAAAGCTTGGTGGGTTAGTAGATTAGAGATATTAAGGCCAGGGGGTGCAAGGTGGAGCCTGTATGGTAAGAAGAGAGTTTTGAAAGACCAGAGTAACTCTTGAGCATTTAATTTTAGTGCAGGAAGCTGATAGGGGAGCCTTGGAGACACCTGTATTTCAGCCTTTGTTTTCAGTGACCCCTGCTCAAGCTAACCTTTTTCCACATATTCATCCCCACCTCCTTGTGCCCCTTTTCTGATTTTAACAGTGTCAAGTTCAGTAAAGATCCTCCCCTAATCCTGCTGCGGACTGTGTGTTCAGAGAAGTCTGGAGGAGGAGAACTGCAGTCACTATAGGTGCTTGTGAAGGAAGATAGTCTACAAATGGCTGTTCTGTCAACACTTCTCAGAGTCAGTACTGAAAAAAGCTCCTAATGATTTAGGGGCATGAGTAGGAAGTACTTTAATTTCCCCCTCTATTTGCTGAGCAAATTTCAGGAAGCATTGTAAAAGCTTAGTCCTTTCCTGCCTTGGTCACTGTTCTACTCCAAGGGGATTTCCCGAGGCAGAGAGAAAGCGTGGAGTCTGCAGGCAGATTAGGTTTGGGGATAGAATATTGCTTCTAATAACGATTCCTCTATTTCCCCCACCCAGCTGCATTTAGAGGGAAACCCATTATGGTTCCATCAAAACCACCGAGCTGCGACCCTTGCACATCTGTCTCCCAGGGCAGCCTCCTCCAATGTGAGTATCAGCCACAAGCCTTCTGCCCCTGCTGTTGGAGGCGTAGGGTGTTCTGACACTCAGGGGCAAATGAAGGGAAAGAATTTAATAAACCTGAACATTTGTAACAGTGGTGGGTGTTTTATGGTTTGGGGTTTTTTTCAGGTAGAGTAGTTTATCCTTAATTTTTATGTGGTGTGCTGGCCAAGGTGGACAGAGTTGAATACTGGTCTCAGGTTTGCAAGACCTCAGTTCTTAATACATCTTCACTGTCTGCTTCATCAGTTTTGCTCACTGATGGTCCCAAAACATTACTCTGTTCATACTAGATCATCACTACTATGTAGCTGGACTTTGCAAAGAAGGAACTCGCCGTCTTGGCCCACCTTTCTTAATTACATACCACTTCGGCAGCCGTGGCCACCTCTTTCTCTCTCCCCATCCCTCTGCTCTCAAGTGTCAAAACTGTTCCCCTTGTGCTCTAGTGCTTAGGTCAATTCTCAGTAATCTGATTTTAAGTCAAGAAGCTAGCAAAGGGAGCATTCTGGCAATTTAGCAAAGTAAACTTGCCTGCTAAAGGTCAGAGATGTTCCAAAGCTGGTTTAGCCTTTGCATTAGTGGCAAACAGCTGGATTCAGTGTCTTCAGACTGCGTCTTGGAACAAGCTTTCACTGAGCTCAAGTTGCTGGAAGCTAGGTGGACTCAGGCTAGGAGTACAGTACAAGCTTTGAGTTGAAAGTGAGTATCTTTCAAAACAATTTGTGCAGTGTTGTAGAATTCTATTGTATCTCTTCTGCAAACTCTTGGGTGTGTTTCTGGGAACCGTAAAGTCTGTAAACAGGAAAGTCACAACAATCCCTTCAGGCTTTATATGCTTTTAGGTCAGGTAGCTACAACTCAAGAAGTGATGGATAGGCAGGAACAGGGTTGTTTATGGTAGTCTTTGCAGTTCTGTGCCAGGGATCCCCACCCTAGGGTGGTTTGAACGGGAATAGGAGTCAGCAGATGTTGTCCTGAGCATGTGCCAGCCAAATGGAATCTGACTGCAAATGGGTCTCTAATTACAGTTCCTCTTGGATGGGGAGCCACTCTCTTCCTCAGACCTAATGGTAAGTACAATTGCTGTAAACTGATCTTACTGGCTTTGGGAGTGGGAACTCTGACAGGTTTTTGTGTTGCCACGTGTCCCGTTAAACCTGTATGGGCTGCCTTGACTCTTTGACACGGCTGAGTTTGGCTCAGTCCGTGCTGATTCCTACCAACTGTTGGGACTGGCCAGTGTAACTTACCCTGTCCTATGGAGTCTTGCACAACTTGGAGCCTTGCCTGTTTCCTCTTCAGGTACTATCTGGCACTTGACACTTCAATTACAAGTCAACAAAACGAATATTTTCAGTTTCCCATCTGCTGTTTTTAAGAAAGGCAGAGGTCGAGTTAAATCCAAGTAGTCGTGATAAACAATCAAGTCAACGGAGATGATGAAAGTTTGGGTGAGGGGCAGGGAAGCTGTCAGCCTGAGTTGTGGCTCGGTCACCTCGTCTCCTCTTCACACTCAGCAGGCAGCATTCTCTTCTTTTGGCTTTTTAGCACCTTCCAAGACTCGTGCAAAGTGTGTCACAATCCATCCACACTTCTACCTCAGAGAAGACCGCACTGGACCGCAGTGCCCTGGACAGTTCCTGTGCTGCAGACTTCAGTGACAGTCAGTCCCCAGCGGAGAATGTGGCTGTCAGGCTCCCTCGGAGGAAAAGCAAGGTCTGGGACTGAGACAGCTTCTTAACCACTTAGCTGGCGTGTTGGGTGAAGGGTCTGCCTCAACGTGAAAGCTTCGTGCAGCGGGATGTGGTCTTGTACTGACTGAGTGGTAATGAGCTCTATCCTGCTGTGTGTTAGGAAGGGGCTGGGCTTAATAGCAGTCTCGATTTGCTGTGACAAATGTTTCATGGTGTGGTTCTGCGCTGTAACAGCCATGAAACCTTCAGCTTGGCAGAGCCCCTTGTCAGATGCTGTTCCGGTTGTTCTGGTGCCTCCCAACTATTCTTATCCTGTTTGTTCTAGGGAAAAGTCAAAGTGCGCAGAGCGAGCATTTCGGAGCCCAGTGACACAGAACATGAGCCCCAGGCTTTACCTCTCTCTGCTGGTGAGGCTTGTCTTCTTCCTCAGTAACACAGCAGAGAACTGCTCTGGCATGGTGACTGTTTTCATACTTCCCATGTTTTCCGTCTGCAGGCCTGGTCCTACAGCATCAGAAGGAGATGAAGCGCTTGGACAGCTTCAGAGACCGCTTTGGTGTTGACTGGCTGCAGTATAAGAGGCATCTGGAGGAGCGTGACCAAGTACCTGTCATCTGCCGTAGCCGTTCTGCAGATGAGATCGCAGGCAGACCTGCTGCAGTGGACTTGCAGAGTGAGAGCTCTGACCCAGAGCAGGGAAAACCCCAAGCATCCCAGAAGGAATCCTTTCCTCCCTTGGATGATACTGAGAAGGAGGAAGAGCCTGAAATACAGCTGGATGAGCCTGTGGAAGGAGAACAGAGAGGAGAAGAGGAGGCAGATGATCTAATGCTGGGGGAGGAAGAAGAGGAGAAGCCAGAAGGTAAACAGATCCTTCTGCTGCTCTGGTTGAGGGCTTGGGTGACGATAGAATACATGGATCAAATGTGATATCCATGAAGATTTATGGTGCCGCCCAGTACTGTGGGAATTCTAAGGAACAGGGCCAAGCGGGCCTGAAGGTTTGCTGTGTGTACTGACCCGTACTGTGTCTTGTTTGGCAGTGGACATTTGCCAGCCAGTGCTGGTGAGCCAAATAGAAGGTGAAGGAGACCCAGAACCAGACTGGATCTTCCTGCGAGTCACAGCTAAGCATGTGATTGAGGTGGAACTGAAGGCTGCCAGAGTCCTCCACAAGCTGGAGCTGAAATGCCTGCAAAAGGTGGAGACCTCTGAGATGAACTGGAAGAGGATGGTGAGTTATGCCTCTGTGTGAGCCTTTGGCATCTTACTCCCTGTGTGGGCCACCATTCTGGGCCTGGGCTTCTGTCAGAGTACCCTGCGGTTCTTTTTCCTAGCTCCTGGAAAGCCTGATTTGTTGAGCATCTCTTCCACCCAGTGCATGTGTGTCTAAGAGCATCTGTGTTGTTTCGAGTACCTGTGATAACGCAGCAGAAGCCAGCACCAATTCTGTTTCAAAGCTGGAGTTAAAAAGACAATGGCTGGACTTGATCCAGTGTGCAGGAATGAGAGACTCTCAAGGGGAGGTTAAATGAAGTGGAGACCTCCTTCCCATCCATTCCACGCTGGGATATTACCCTGGCCTTGGAGAACTGTTTGTGGATTGCACTTTTTCTTAGACAGTGCAGCGCTGAGCCCAGTGTGACGTTTAGAAAGCTGCTGGTAGCTCAGGGGAAGGTTTTCCACCCACTCTGGGTGCGTGTTTTAACACTACCAGCCCTACTTTGCTTTTGTTGCTCTTTAGAAAGGGAGTTTGGAAATCTCTTTTTCCCTGTGGTAGGATTTCAACATTCAATGTGCACATGGACGTGTTCACAGGCTTCTCTCATGCTGTTTTTTCCCCCCAAAACTCCAACCCATTTTTTTCTTCTTGCCCCCCTACCTCAAGTGTTTGTGGCTTGATATTCTTCTGAAGTACCTTCATGAAAACACTTGAAATGTTTTGTTCTGGACCTTGAAACTTAACTGTTGTCCTCAACACTTACGAGCTTATTTTTTTTTATTTATATGCATTTTACCAGGCTCCCAAATGCCATCAGTTGTGGGAGGGCTACTCAGACCTTACTAAACTAAGTGTCTGTGTGGCCGCATTTCAGCCGGCTGCAGACGAATGTAGTCTGCGTATTGGATGCTGTGCCCTCTTTCTGGAAATGGTCTCTTCTGTCTCCTGCAGGACCTGGAGCGAGTTTTCCCGGTCCTCACATTGCACTTTGGCTATATTCGCAAGGACCGGCAGAAGCGCAAATACGTGGTGCTCGACGACTGCCCAGAGCAGCGTCTACAGGTAGGGCAGGATGGGGTGGAAGCCTGGGGATGGGGACGGTGTTACTGGAAGACACTGGATTGTTCCAGGCAGCACAGGGCTCCTGTTTTCAGAGCACATGAACATCTAGCTGCCCTGTGGCAGCCCATGTCTGGCTGGTCTCAAATCCAAGTATTTTTCTCAAGGTACTGTTATTTAAATACATTTAAACAAGTTGTTCCAGAGAAGGCATAAGTAGGTACGACCTTTGAGACCAGAGTTCCAGGGAGAACATGTCAATATGTAGATACAAGTCACAAGCCTGCAAAACCAGGTTCTCTTGGTCTTCTGCAGTGAAGCTCCATGCCAAGTCTCACACTATAGTACTCTGTTAGCCAGGAATTGGCCCAGCACCCTTTGTACTCTGAAATGCTGGAGTGAGGCATGTGAGGAGCCTTGCTGGTGGCAGAGGCTGGCTTTTATTGGGACGTTTATAGCTGTCTGCTAGCACTCTTTTTTCCCTGTGCTGCTACTTCTAGTGTGTCCTTGAAGTGTTGTCCCCAGCAGTTGAGGAGAACCGGCAAAATCAGGACCAGCAAAAGGGATCCATGAAGCTTCAGTGCCTGAAATGCAAGCAGGAGTTTTCGCAGTCGCTGGCACCCTGCCAACAAGGTTCCTATCCTTCAGAGGCTGCAGATGCCAAAATCCTGGAGACTCTAGTTGCCTCAGATCAAGGTAGGATGTGGTGCCCGGGAAAAGGATGCTTGCTAATGCCCAGCTGGACTGCCAGAATGGCAGCTGTGGTGCAGAGCATGAAGTGTATAGGAGAGGGTGATGCCTTGGCTGTACTGGAATTAAAACCTGTTGTGGAAGGTACTCTCATTTGAACTGGGAAGACCCTGCCTTGTTCGCTAGCAGGAATAAGCCGCTGTTTTAAGGTTAAGCAAATGGCACCCCTGTTGTGGGTGGCCTGAGGTCTGGGAGAACGTACGGGTGCTGGGAACTGTGGATGGTCCACCAAGGTCTGAAGTCTGAGAGAGGCGTTAAAGGTTGTGTAACCTCTCATCTTGTCAAAGCTGCAGTTGGTTCTGCCACAGAGACTGGTTTGTTCTAAAGGGCTTTTGCTAACAGAGGCTTCTGGGGAATCTTCTGCAGTATTTCAGGTAAAACTTTGGCTATTAAACATCAGTAAAACAACCAGTACGCTAACCTAAGTCTCCCTGGCTGTGGTCTTAAGCCCTTGTGGTCTTGCTTCCCCTCACGAGGAATGATTTACTCCTTTCTTTGTACTTGAGGGCCATTGTTCTCCCCCCCGTGACCAGTCCTGGCATCTGTCCTCTAGACTAAATAAGCTCAGCTCCCGAGATAATTTCCTTGTCAGTCGTATCTTATACAACAGAGTTATTCTTGCTGGTCTCCTTTGCACTCTTTCCCTCTTTCCCATTTGTCCACGTTTTTCTCTGGGTGTCTGAAACTAGATGTGGTATTTTGGCTGAGACGTGGCTGGTGCTGAACAGGCATCTTCTGATTCCTGAGTTTCTCAAAGCTCAGTTTAGATTTGAAGTGGGGAGTGCCCAGCCTTAGCTTGGAAGTTGCTGCTCATTTGATGAAGTATCCTGGGAGTGAAGTAACTGCAGTAAGGGCAGAGGTGCTGTCCTGGCTGCAGCGCTTTCTTCCACCCCAAGACGCTTTCTGCCCCTGGCCAGCATAGTGAGAGTCCCAAGATCCAGCTGAGAGTCTGCTGTGGTGTGGGTGAACCATCAGGAATTGGGATCAGGAGGGATGAGGACAGGGAGAAGGGACCACAGCATGCTTGTGGCTTGGCTGGCTGGAGGATAAACTAAGCTGGGGATGGAGGTGGCCAAGGAAGGTTAGGCTGACTGGTCACGAGCTTGCCTTCAAAGGCTTCGTGAGCACTTGTGGACATGAAGTGGAGGAAAGTCATGAGCCAAAGCCCTGAGGTAGTTTTGGTCACAACCACAGCGCACACTGGTCACCCTAAATCTGAGTAGAGCTATTTCAGGTGGATGTTGGCACCGATCCACAACGTCTCATTGATTTGTGAGGAGGGGTGTGTAGGATATGATTCTGAACAGAGTTGCTCAACAAGCTGCTCGAGTTGGGCTATAACTGTCGTCTGTTTTGAAAGGGATGGTTTGTGGTTTGCAGAGGGGAAAAAAAAAAAGTAAAATCTTGTTATAGGAAAGCTGTTCTGTTTTTTCTTTGCTGAAATCTTCCACAGATGCTGCAGCAGCTGGTGAGCCCATAGCCTGTCCCAGTTGTTCCAGTGACCATGTGGTCATCCTGCCTTCCGAGGTGTACTCCAGCACACCTGTGCCACCTGGCCAGGACAGCACCAGCGAGGACCTGTCGGACTCTGTCCTGGAGGGAGGCAGCCAGCAGGAGGGCCCAGAGGAAGCACCAGTCCTGACCAGCGAGAGTGGGAAGTTCTACATCGGTGGGGAGGAGAGCTCAGAGGTGGATACCAGCAACAGTGCCAGGACCCCGGAGCTGAGCGGCGAGCACAACGGCACTCTCCATTCCCACAGTTCGGATGGGGGCTGTGGGAAGAAGGAGCTGGGCATGAAGAGCCAATACTTGTCCCTCAGCCACACGGACACCAATGGGGGCAGCTTGGTGGGGAGCTACCATTACAGTGCTTCTCATGGGCCCACTCCTTCCCAGCTCTCTTTGACCTCTGAGTCCGAGGAAACATGGAACCTCAGTCCCTGTGAGTATGTAGGAGCTCTGCGGGGTTTAGGGGTGTGCACAGCTTGGTGTTGGGCTTCACCGCTGGTGCTTGCAGGGTGCCCTGCCTCCTGTTCCATGGGGAAGGGGTCCTCAAGTGTGAGCAGCGCTGCCCATGGTTCTTGTGAGCAGTTTTTTTTCATTCCCCTCTCTGTTCAATCCTCACGTCTGAAGGTAGGGAAAATTGAGTCAGCTCCTAATCTCTAGTTTTGCTCAGACCGGGAGTGGGAGGGTTTTGTTCTAGGAGCTGCACTGCCCAGTTACAGACACACTGGGTTCCTGTGGCACCAGTGAGCTGCCAGCTGGAGCATTACCTTTGGAGAATAGTATGCACAATGCCTCTGCATTCTCTGGCTTAAGTGCAGTGTGAGGCTGCTGCGTTTGTAGGAGGCTCTGGTGAGTGGATCTACAGTTACTTGTGCTTTCGTCAGCAGTCTTTGTGAGCTTCAGATGACAAAGCCTGTCCAAAAGAGAAGAGCCTGTGTGTGGGCTGCCTGAGGGCTATCGTGCAAGAGAGCAGTTCCTAGGAGGTCCACAAATGCTTTTTGTGAAGGGCATTGGGTTTCAGGTGCAGCAGACTGCCTTCGCTTGGGCATCACTGTAGGATTTACAGAGTAACTGAAGTTGGAAAGGAGCTGTGGTCCAGCCCACCAAGTGACTCTACTGCAACTGCTGTCTAGTCCTGATCTGCAAACACTTCAGCTTCTTGATCTATAGAGATCTCTCCGAGCCCTTCAAGACTGCTGTGCCTCTGAAGAGGAGTTGGTATGGGACCAGTGTTGAGGATTACCGTGTTCAGTCTTGTACACTTAAGTGTGAGGATAAAGCAGTCTCTTCTTCTGGGTCAAATTGTGAGATCCTGATTTAAAACTGAGCCCGTGGAAAAGTTCCTGCTGAGGAGAAGTCGATTAGGGTAGTGTTCTGGTGGAGAACAGGCTCTGCTGGGAAGTTTGTACTCTCAGGCAATACTGTGTATAAATTTTTTGCTCATACAATTGCGTGACAAACCTAATTATGTTCTTAAGCAGTTTTATTGGTGTCTTCCTCAGTCCCCTTTAGCCTCACCACAGTCAAAGTCAGAGTTTAAAAATCTGACCGGAGCTGACACCAGCTGAAATGAGAAATGTCTTTCTGGCTTTGTGATAATTGCTCTCCTGCCAGATCTGGCAGCAGAGCCACATCCTCCTGTGACTAAACAGCTGAGCATAAGTTAAAAATGGTTTAGACCAAAGCTTTAGATAGCTGAAAAAGCAAGTGTTGGGAGTGATAGAGTCCCCTCGTGTCTCCACATTGAGACCTGTGGCCTGGAAAGCCCCGGCTTTGGCCCTTTGTCTTGAGGAGAGACTTGATGGAAGCAGGTGTGCCCAGAGGGTGCCACTGCTGCCCTGGTACCAGTCCGCATGCTTGGGCAGCACCTGGTCAGTGGGCAGAGTGTCAGTCCTTCCCTTTGCTCTCCTCAGCTGTCAGTGGTGTCCTGAACACAAGGGACTTCCATTCTGTGGATCACCGCCTGAAGCTGTACCTGGATGTGGAGGTTTTTGAGGAGAACGCTGAGGAGTTCCAGTGCTTCCTCAAGGTGAGCTCCCGTAGCAGCACTTCTACAGCTCCTTGGCTGTCTTTCTTGCCGCTCTGCAAGTTCTGCACTGGAGTGGCCTCCCAGAGACTGCACTGGGGTGTGAAGGGAGCTCAAGTGTGGTTAAGTCGATTCTTTCCATGGGTGGTCTGGCAAGGGACGGGCCAGTGCTACGACCCTCTCCCTTCTAGGTGGTCACGGTGAAGTTTGGTCGAGAAGGAGAGTTCCTCTCAATCCTGGTTGTCTCTGATCTCAAGATTTATGTGCTGGAAGTCACTGGAGCTATCAGGTGAGGAGAGTGGTGGCAAGGGAGACCCTACAGCGAGGCTGTGAGTGCTGGATAGTGCCAGCCTGTGCCAGCCCTACCCTGGAGGTGTGGTGACATGCAAAGGCTCTTCTGGCCAACCCCCTGCTGCAGTCTGATGGGAGAAAGGAGACGGGGCAGCCTGCAGCAGCTAAGGGCTGTGCTCTTTGATTAGGGGACAACCTGCAGACTGGCTGAAGAAGAATGACTCTCACTATCTGTCTGATATTTCCCATCTGGAAGTGGGACTCTGCCACCAGAGCTTGCGAGTGGAGTTTGAGAACCCAAAAGCCTCCTACAGTCTCCTGATCCGGAACAAAAGCTGCTGTGACCAGTTCCTGCAGACCCTGACACGTAAGAGTAGAGCTGTAGCGGGGGCCGGGCTGGGGCGAGGCTTTTGGAAGATTGGCTCTTGAAGAACAACCAGGAGAGCTCTAGCGGGATGTATGTTGGAAATTCACTTCTTGCCAGCTCAGAAAAACGTTGGGGGAGAACCATAACTTCCAGTGTCTCTCTGTAGACTAGAGAACCATCCCGAGCTGTTACATACCGTCCTCGGGCTTGCAATAAAAGACATCTACCTTCTCCCCCTCTTTAGATCTCATGCAAGAGCTGCCTGCTAAGCACAGGAGTAAGGTGAAGGAAATCTCCACTGTGGAAATGAATCCACAACATTGGCTATGGTAAGAACGGCCTTAGAGGGGTTGGGGTTTTGGATAGAAGAGGATGTCTGCTTGTCCAGCAGTGCCTGGGAAGCATAGTGCTCAAAACAGGGCAGCCCAAGAGGAGGCACCGGTGGGGTGGCAGCCAGGCCTATATTACAGGTTTAAGGCAGCTGAGGCGAGGGTAAGCAGGCAAAGGGGTGTCATGGACTGAGCCAGGCAGGGCAACTCCAGCTCTCCTGGGGGAGCCTGAGCTGAACATAATGAAGGGAGGAAAAGGGGAGGCATAGGGCAGCCTCCTCCCTTGCAAGAAGCTTTTGGTTCTTGGCTGGCAAGGTGGTTGGCAGAGTGACAGGAGAGAATGGAATTTTACAACATCTGGAAAAGATGGATCCCTCCCTTCTTCAAAAGCAGACTGAACAGTAGCTAGCTGACAGCAAACCTGGGCTAGAAACAGAGTGTTTCCTTGATCAACCCGCTGTTTTATCTCCTCCAGGCCTCTGCTGGACTCTAAGACCACAGATTCTGCAGCTGCAGATGACACTTGTTTCTTCTACCTGCTGGCCTACCTGATCC